>JACEGR010005006.1:0-79124 GCA_014170235.1 Listronotus bonariensis | reverse complement strand
AATTATACAGTTTTATTTAAACTTAAATTACACAGCTTCACAAAAAGAAGGTGGCATCTTTATGTTTTTGGGGTCGCTGTATCCAAATCTGGTGTCGGTTTGACCCCACCTGGTCATGGCCAAGGTCATTTCAAGGTCAAATCATGAAAATTCATCGAAAATAGACCACAAACATGGTATTTTTATGTTTTCGGGGTCGCTAAATCCAAAATCCGAGTCAGTTTAACCCCGTCAGGTCATGGTCACAGTATTTTCAAGGTTAAATCATCCAAATTTATTGAAATTAGACCACAAACGTAGTACGTTTATGTTTTTGGGGTCCGAATCCGGGAGGGTCAATTTGACTACGGATTCGGATTTAACGACTCAAAAAACCTCAAGATATCATGATTTTGGTGCAATTACAATCACTTTTGATGATTTAACCTTGGTATGACCTTGTTCCCAACCTCATAGGGTTAATTTGACTACGGATTTGGATTCAACGAGCCCGAAAATATAATTATACCAGGATTGTGGTCTATTTTTAATAAAATTTAATGATTTGACCCTGAAATGACACTGACCATGACCTGGTGGAATCAAACTGTTTCAGGATTCGGATTCAGCGATTCCAAACACATAAAAATACCACGATTGGTGTCCCTGTTTGATAAATTTTGATAATATGACCTTGAAAAGACTTTGACTCTAACCTAATGGGGTCAAAGCGACCCCAGATTCGAATTCAGCGACCCCAAAAACAAAAAGATACCTACATTTAATTATTTTTATTTTTTAACATAATTTTTTTATTTTTATTTTTTAACATAATTTTAACAACGGTAGCAGACTTGCCACTGAAATATGGTTTTTTAATTTGAATTTTTTGGGTTTTCTTTATTTTGTTTTATGCGACCGGCCGGTTTATAGGGGACAATAGGGCTGAACAGGTTTAGCTCGTAGACCCCGGGACCAGGACCAAAGCGGTCCCATTCTTTCCAGTTTATTGGCATGTACCCAACGAAAAGACCATCCAATAAATGAATCCGCCTAACCAATATAAAGCATATCTTCAATTTTGTAAGGTATATAAAAAATAAGAAATAAGTTTTATTTTTAAATTTTATGGTTTATTAAAACAAATTATTAATAATTATATTATTTTCTGCCAATTAAGTAAGTGTAAAAAGCATAAAATTTGTCAAATACGCAATAATAGGTTATGCCACGTGATTTTAGCGATTAATATCCTTTGTATTGGAAATTTGTTGTGGTTACTTATTATTTTTTATGGGTTAGTTGTGAATGTCACTAAAGCCCTGCTCCTATTTAAATTTATTAATAATAAACAAGAGATAAGAGCTGAGATATAGCAGCCTCTGTATCAGCTGTATCAAAAATACAGAATCTCCAAAACAGGGAAGCCGACGAATAAAAAACATACATTATTATTCTTCCATTGGGTAAATAAAAAAATCTAGGCATTTATTTTATCATTAATATGTAAAAAATCCCAGCGCTGTTTTATGTACATGAAGTTTTGGGGCAATTCTTTTTATTGCCAAGCGAGCTAGCGAGTAGGCGTAGGTATGATTAATGACATTGCTTTTGGGCTGATTAATAAAAACATCCATGGCAATTTATAGATACTTATTTTCTAATTAATAAAGTTATTTTTGTGTATATCAAATAAGGTGTCGAGAATGAGAACAGACCATCCAACAAATCAAAAAAATTGCTTTAACACGTATTTTTCAACCTTATTAGTTATTGTTTTTTCTTTTTATTTAGTGCCTTTTATCACTATAGGTTAGCGGCCAATTTTTTAAAATGTTTTTATGCCATTCTTAGAAGTTGTTGGACGGACATTCTCCTGCTCTGATTCCTTTTTGCCTCCTTTATCTTGCCTCTCTTACACCATTCTACAAAATAAAACAAAAGTATGGGACCCAGATATGTGATATATGCTAAATTCTAACCTTAAAATATCGGAATATAAAATTTTATAACGCTTTTTTGCAAAGTTCTATTTATTGGTGGATGCTAAAGCAAAATTTACCCTTGAATATTTTGTTAATGACCTTTGTTGATTTTTTTGCTTGCTCAAATAATATTGGTTTTGCTATACCAGAGGTAATATTATAGGAATAAAAAGTTCAACACTAATCAGAGAATCAAACTGAGGTTACTTGGGTTAACTTGTGGCTTTCGGGACTAATGTCCCTAGGCTGCGTCAGTAAATGTAAAGGTCAACAATATTTTTAGCAAGCACGCAATACATTTTTTATGTTTATTGTTATTTTGGCTCTGTGCACTTTTATAAATTAGTATTTTAATTATTATTATATTTATTTTTTTCAAGGGTTGCTATCGCGTATCTGCCATTGTGTAAAAGTATATAATAATACTATTATTTCTAGTATATGAATTAAGGGGTAATTCCTTGTTAAATATAAATGGTATTTTGCTTTATAAACATGGGGTCAAAAGTCAAGAATTTGGAAGATATATGGCGGTACAAAAATGGCGAAACAATACCGTTTTTATTTTTTCATCTTTCAAATGAAAAGTGCTGGAATACTCAAATTTTACAGAAATATTGCTATTGTAAAAATAAACTTTCTAAATATTTTTTCTTACTACCCTTTATTTTAAGCAATAAATTACGCCAGATTTTTTTGCATTTGTTTAGTAACTACCTGTGTAATACTACATAACTTTAGAGACCCCAAAGATATTTCAAAGATATCCATACCTGGAACAATTTTTAGAATCTTGTAATTATTGACGGTAATCCTGCTAAGTCGCCTAAATGCACTTGTTTCCTTGTGAGAGCTGCAATTTATTTAAAAGCGCTGAGGCAATATTTAGTTTTATTTTATTGAATATCCAAAAAGTTCCTTACATTGTTTTAAGTAAGATATATTTAAAAGGTCAAAAAAGTCGTTAATCAATAAGTTATTTATAAACGTGCTTTTCGGTTTTTAATGCTTTTTAAATAACCTTCTGTTTCTTTAAAAAAAAAGCAAAGCTAATTAGATATTTTACAAATCTATTTTCCAGAAATTATGTTTCCTGTAACTTAGTTAATAAAGAAAATACAACAAAAAAAATGTAAATGGTCGAGTTGTAGATATAATATTTAGGGTAGGAAGGTATATACTAAGCTTAGTGCCTATAACTTAGAACTGTGGAGATTTTAACCATAATTTTTAAAATTGAGTGAAAAAACTGTAAGATAGTATACCGGTATGGAAAAGAACAGCCGACCATAAGGAATGCATGCATTTAATCCTTTTCACTACTCAGCTATGTACTCTCTTACAATTCACCTCTGCAACTAGCACGCCGATTTGCACCAAACGAGATCAGGGGCTGCTGGCGCACCGCTTCCACCTTTCATCAGACGATGACACGGCTTTGGCACACCCCACCTCGAATATTGTCACTGCTTTAACATAGTGTAGTTTTGTTTGACATAACAAAAGGTATAACTAGTTTATATTTTTTTCTGTCAAAAAACCGTTTGAAACCATCAGTGTAATTCAGGAATAGGTGTTTGGCATTCAGTTGTTGTTATAACTGGTTTTAACTTAACTACACCATTTTGAAGGTCGTGAAGTTAGGTACATTTTATTAAAACAATAATTCTTATCAAAGAAGTTTTTGACCACTCGTATGAACAAGTATAGAGAACAAGAAACTCAAAATGTAGAAATTTAATTTATTTGTTTATAAATAAAGGCATACCAGCCTTTTTGATTTTTTAACATTTGCGACAACCTTTTTGGCATCAAAACTTTTTTACACTATTTCCACTTTTTAATCCTCCACTACAATACACCACTACACTTTATCCCTTGCCAAACAAAACTTGTGTAATTTCTTATGGTCGACCGTGTCATTTCCATACCTGTATGGGTTGTTTCATTAAAAATACCAGGTTACTATCAAACTAAGAGCTATATTTACGAAACTTTTAACAATTTGATATAATTCATGTGATCTTAAAAGAAATACGGTTTTACTCTATAAATTAAAAAAATAGTAGCCAATGCAATGTTCTAATCTTTTATCTTAAAGAGAACGTTCAAAATACTACTAGTTTGTCAATTTAAAGAATTTTGTATTTTGACTAATAACAAAATTGTTAGGAGACGCTTTATTTCGATAAACCTGTATAGTATCGAAAAATTAACATACAGTGTGTCCACAGATAGACTTAACTATACTTGTAAAAAAAATATTTTTAATATTATAAGTATTCTCTATAAACATTGCTTTGTCCTAAATGCCAAAATCCATAATAAAAATTGCTATATGATATACAAAATTGCAAAAATAATATTTTAGAAAATAAAGAAGTGTTAAAATTATATTTTTAAAACTATCTAATTAGAATGCATTAAAAAGTAATAAAAAAGAATACACTTGTTTCTCATCGCTTATGCTTACTTGGAAAAATTAAGTGAAAACTAAAATAAAGGTTTTTTTATAAATAATACCTAAATTTTGCTTTTTATATGCAAAGATTATCAAGTTAGGTTTAAATATATGTAAGTAGTAAGCCAAAAGGTTTCAACCGACAAACTTTACGGGGCGATTCTACAACAAAAAATAAGACGAAAACTTCATATAAACATATGTCATATGTATAGCAGTAAGTTTATACAGACTGTCCACGGATGGGGTTAACAAGAGGAGAAATCTAAAAAAAAGTAATTCTTCATAAAAAATTTTGCTTGTAAAAATACATTTTCCTAGTAACATTTTGATTAACCATGAATAATGGTAGTTTACTCTTGGAGGTCACTTAGGTTTTTAAGTTTTTGCGAACCCTGTATACAAAATTAACATTTATTTCTTCGTAAATCCCATTTGTTTCACAAGCAAACATTTTTAGGAAGAATTACTTTTTTCGAAAAATAAAATTTTTGGTCCTATTTTCCTCTTGTAAACCCCATTCATGGACAGTCTATACCAGGTTTGGGCATCCTTTGACATGTTGCGAGCCAAACATTAGTGTGCAAATACCATCCGTGGACCGTCTGTATATAAGGTGGTGGTATTCATCTAGTAAGAAGATTTTGTTTCTTAAAAAAGTAATTATGTACATTTTAAAATATTTAATAATTTTGTCCATGGGTCCATGTCCATGTCTATTTAGCAGCTTACTGGCAAACTTGCGTTATTAAAGGATATTCGAATGATGTCTAAAACATGCACAATATATAAAAAAATACAGATCAGAAAAGCTAGAGTGTTCCAGCGCAAAGCTGTCACTTTCAGCTTATTGCAGAAACTAAAATTATTCTTTGGTGGTTAAAAGTATTGCACCATTAGTTGCGATAAAGGTATAAAAATACGCATTTTGAAAAAATACATAATACTTTTCCAGTAGACCTCTATTTACCAATTACACCAGAGACCCAGAGATCGACAGTTCTTTTCCCAGTTTAAACTTATTTCTAGTTCAGATAGAAGCTCTTATTTTTTCGTTCCACCCCATTCTACACAAATGGTTTTTCTTTTGGCTCTTGCCTCTGCTTATTATGAACATAAAAATTGACATTTGACTTAAGAGTGCGGTTGGGAAAATAATTGTAAAAAAAATAAAATAAAAAATTAGAAGGTAATGTTAGTTGACAACTCCTAAAAAAGATATTTTAAAATGTTTAAAATTTAATTTTTAGACAATTGCCAAACTTTTAAATAATAACATATTTTGAAAAAATTAACTTAATACATTTACAGTACCTGCGGAATCTTATTGCTAGTGCATCCCAATCCATTTTTTTCAACCGGCACTATGGAATCAAAAGTGAATTTTGATTTTTAGGTTACCTAATAAGCAAAGGTGATTGTCAAAAAAGTGTCTTAAGGTTTTTGGCAGTCACTGTATAAAGAAAGACAAATGAGGTAAGAGGGAAATATTGCTCTTATTGTGCATTCTTTATACTAAGTTAAACCTTAAAATTACTTAATCATAAATTTGTTTTTAAATGTTACGGTATTATAGATGTATACCACAGTTTCCTGTCATCATTAGTGTAATATTTGGAAAAAATCAAATAAAATTTAAAGTTTAATTATATGTAACTAAAAATTACCTACGAAGATTTAAATATAATTATATTTGAGTAACGGTATATAAATTTTTATTTTTGTTTGTATTTAAACATTTATTTTAAATAATTTTTCGCTATATGCATTGACAAGGTCAAAATGCATCAACGTACATTTTTATGTAATCTTAAGCCATTTAGCTTTTCCTTATTTTCTAAAGTCATGCATGTTTATACTATTCTACAACTTACAGATTTTAAGCTAAATTTTTTCATCATTTTTGTGTTGTATTAATAACTTTTTTTTCTAAACTATACATATATGACTTTTTAATGTCGTCAACAGCATCATTAAAGGTTGACGTTATAATTTAATATTATCAATGTTTTTTGTATACTTCTGATAGTCCACGAATGCTTTTGTCTAAGTACCGGAGTACCGTGGGTGTCGGAATTTTAGATATTTAACCCATCTTTTTTTTTGTTTCGGCAACGTAAAATTTTTATCATAATACCCCGGATAATGAGTATGAGTATTTTAGTACAATTAAACCGTCTAACATATTTTTTTATACAGGGTGTCTCTAAAAGGTCTGTTCAAAATATTACCACAAATTCCTTGGGCCAAAATACAACTATCTAACGCAATTTACCTTAGTCCAAAAGTTGACCGTTTGGGAGATACAGGGTGTCAAACTTTAAATTTTATTTTGGTTAGTTTTAAATATTTTCTTTACTATTAAACATTTTTTGACTAAATTTGGTATTGTAAGGTTTTTAGGGTTGGGGATTAAAAGCTGCCCATATTTTTCCCATAAAATATAGGGGAGCCACCTGCAGTCCCTTGCTTTTTAAATATACCATAACTTTTTGGTGCCTCGGTATAATATGACTTTAATAAAAAAAATATTTTCCCCTATAATTTTTGTGTAAAAATGGTATACCTGGTAAATTTTGACACCCCGTATCTCCCAAAGGGTCAACTTTTGGACTAAGGTAAATTGCGATAGATCGTTATATTTTGGCCCAAGAAATTTGTGGTAGCTTTTTGTACAGACCTTTTAGAGACACCCTGTATAATTTATCACTATTGGGTATTAAAAACATTTAAAATAATTTTAATTTACCGAAATTTATTTTTTGTTTTTGTTTGTGCAAAATTATATTTAAAAAATTGATTTACACAACGCAATTGTGTAAATATGAGTATATTTACAGATATACCGGTTGTTCCTAAGCGGTGGCTCATCCCTGTAACTTTTTAATTTATTAGATATTAAAATAAAATTTAATTTGTAGGTTTACCTTCACATAGCTATGCATTGTTTTACGTATTCAGTTGATTTTTACTACTTCCGGTTAATTCGGAAACGACCTTATTCTATATACGTACATATATTACAAAAATCCCTATTAAGTACCTAAATAATAAACAAGTTATAAGGGTGAGCCACCAGCTGGGAATACACTAAGGATATTGTTAAAAAACCTAATTATTTAATTTAAAAAAAACAAACCCAAACAGTTTCTTTTTCTTTTCCTAATACGATAAAAAAACATAAAAAGCATATCGCAAAACCACGTTACTGACAAAAAATTGAAAATGAGATTTTATTGCTACTATTTTGTCCAATTGATTGCACATCTCTGCAATAAATCTTGTATAAAATATAACTAATATTTTATATATATTTTAACAAAACCAACATTTTTAAATAAAGCATTTTATGGCAAAACCAAGTATCTGACATGAATAAAACAAAATAAAATCTGGCCTTGCTATTAAAATATTTTAATCAACAATAAGTCCCGTTACACATGATGCGTACAAACGCCCTACATGTTGGTCTGACAAATAGTTTTGCATTGTGAAAGGTTACCTTACTTTCAATGCATCAGGCGTAGGGCGGGCGCACTATAGGATATTTGAGAAAATTTTGGACAAAATTAGATATCTCAAGTAGTATGAGTTAAAGATATTTGATTTTTGCACGAGCTGATATAATTATTTATCCCAAAAAAAAGTCAAAAAAATTATAAGGGCTCGGTGGTTATGTTTAATTAAAGTCTGGCATTTGCAAAAAAACGTCTTGTATTGCTCTGCAAGCATCAAAACACGTACAAAATATTACAAATTTTACTAATTTGAAAGTTGGCTTTAAAAACATTTATAGATTTTTTTTCCACGAATTTTATTTTCCCAGTTAGGGGTTAAAACTAGATTAGTTATCTTTTTTTTTTAATATACAGGGTGTTACAGAATTTTGTAAAAAAAAATAAGGGCAGATTCTACTATTAAAAATATAAAAAAGTTTTTATAAACATGGGTCCGCAAATTCCTCGTTCTCAAGATACGGGGTGTTAAACTTGTAAAAGTTTTTTTATATGTATACCTTAGATATACTTTACCCAATTTTTTTTAATTTGACCATGGTATTTATGGGATTAAGGAGGTAATTTTTCTAACCTAATACGTTTCCAAGTCCTGTGGCGTCTCGAGCAGCAACTGATGGAATATTTCTAATAAAAAAAAATGGTACCACTGACTGTGTAAATGCGTGTAAACTTATTATTCTTTTTCAGATTAAGCAAATAAAACTACAACCTTTTTTGTCTTATAACTTTTTTCGTATGTTGTTTACTTTATGGAAAAAAATATCCACTTAATTGCCTATTTTTAAACCATAGTAACGGAGGGCATTGCGGAAGCAAAATATTAATAATGTTTGCACATTCGTAAATTAGCAATTTATTTATTTTTACCTTAAAAAAATACAATACGACGGCATTCTAACCTATTAAAAAACAAAGACTAATAAAAAATTAGTTCTTAATAATAAATGAAATAAATTAAATAATTTTTTTAAACTAAAAGAATAGGAGTTTTAGTAAAAATTGTTAGACTAAATATAAACGTTATAATAGTGTAAAAATATGCAATTAAGTTGATTTTATGTTTTTTCTCTTAAACAAAACAACATACGAAAAAAGCTGTATGTTGTTTTGCTTAATCTAAAAAAGCACAACAATTTTACACGCATTTACACAGTCATTGGCGTACCATTTTTTTGTTAAACATATTCGTCTAGGTGCCACTGGACTTGGAAACGTAATTAGGTTAGTGATAAATTACGCCCTTAATACCATGAATACTATTGCCAAATTAAATCAAAATTGGGTAAACTATATTTAAGATATTAAAAAAGAATCTTTTACAAGTTTAACACCTTTAACACCCTGTATCCTGAGAACCAGGAATTTGCGGGCCCATGTTTTTATGAACTTTTTTCATATTTTTAATAATAAAATCTGCTCCTTGTTTTCTGTAACACTTTGTATACATATATAAAAAAATGATAACCAGTCCAGTTTTCCCGGAAAAAGAAAAATCGTTGAAAAAATCTATAAATGTTTGAAAGATTTTAAAGTAAGCTACATTTTCGTGCAAAAATCGAATATCTAATTCATCATAATAATAATAATCACATTAAAGCTAAAAAGTTTAATTAACGCTACACCATTTTGTTTTTAGAGCCTCCTGTAAATTTTGGTATTTGCAGATACTTGATTTTGCGTTATTGCCGACGATATATTTGTTGAAGTTTTGTTTGTAACTGCATTTTTTTTAGGTACGTCCGTATCGGTAGGAGTTTTTAGCCACCTGCTAAAAATCGATGATGGTATTATTGGAATTTATTCTTCCATGAGCAAAATTTTATCCAGTTTTGTGTATGGATTTGCTACTACTTCTTTGGTATTTTATTTAGGTAAGAATTCAATAAACTTTATTTTTTAGCCCTAACCAGAACTAATTAAAAACCATGATATTAGTTCAACAAAATTTTAAACATTACAAATGTTCTTTTTATCCAAAAAGTTTTTTTTATAATTGTTAAACATATTTTAATAACGTTTGAGTACAAAGTAGTTATATTTAACATGTTAAAATTAAATGTGTGTTTTTATCTCAATAAGGAATTACAAGGCTCCTATACTTAAGTTGCCGCCACACACACTACGGTAGACCTTTTAGTGATGGTAAGAATGCTTGAAGACCTATTCAGTAAACCAAATCGTTCTACACACGTTACAACCGTTCGGTAGTTTCGGGCACAGATCTTTCTGATCCTACTATTATGCCGCCGCCAGGCATTGGGCCAACTACGACAAACTTTGGCACAGTGGCGTAGCGTGCTGGGGGCAGGGAGGGGCGGCTACGTATTTATAAATACTGAAGAGCAAAAAACGAAGATCCTCACCTTGGCGCTGAAAGTTTATTTAGTCGTTTACGCAAAATAAAGTCATAACAAAGGACCACTATTGGCGAACAGAGGCTCAACGATTTAGCCCTAATAAGCATCGAGTCAGATTATGCTCTTGATGTTGACTTTGACACAGTTTTGGATAAAATGAAAAAGTGTTAAGACCACGGCGGGCATATTTTCGACCAGAATCCCTTTTTCTACCTCCCCAAGAAAAAGGGCCAGATAAGGACATGTACATTTTTGAGCAGGGATATTAAATTGTATACCTACCTTCCGGTACTACGGTATGGCGCCCGACAGGGTAATTAAAGAGTTGTAGGAAATTAAGGATGGTTAGTTCGTAAGCAAGTCCTTTTTTTAATTCCTTAATTAAATCCAAGACTAATGCACACTTACAAATAGTTGGTTCTGGTAAAAAGTCCTTTTTTTTATTCCTTAATTAAACTAAGACTAATACACACTTTATACTTAAATCCACTTAAGAATTCTATTCTCACCTTTATCATTAAAATTACACCCTTTATAAAAATCATTGATTTTTCCCAAAATCATGGAAAATTGCTTAAATTTCTATAAACTTTCATAAAAATATATTTTCTTTGGTTTTGGCGTAGGAGAAAATAAAATTTAATATGTAAAAGTCAGACCCAGAAGTCGTGTTTACCAAAGTTATCTTTCATATTCTTAAATAATACCTGCATCCTTCTGGTCGAAAATGCGTATAATATTACCAGCACCCTTTTACTTCTGGTCGAAATCACATTTGTTTTTAGTACCTGCTCCAAACTTGGTCAAAATTACATCCGCCAGAATACCGGGCGTTTTTTGTTTTAAAAATAATTGTTTAATTTAAAACTTTTAAAGTGCATTTTGTTTTAATTAAGTCCTATTTTATATTTGATTTTGCAAAAATATATTTTAAAAATAGTTTTTTATATTTGTAAGTTTTTAAAGTGCGTGTTTTAGTTAAGTCTTATTTTGTATTTGTTTTTGCAAAAATATATTTTAAAAATGTTTTTTTATATTTCTAAATTTTTAAAGTGCCATTTGTTTTAGTTAAGTCGTATTTTATATTTATTTTTGCAAAAATATATTTTAAACATTGTTTATTTATATTTAAAAAATTAAGGTTTTAATGAAAAAATTATAAAAAATTAATCAAATTATTTAGTTTTCATTTATAGCGTGATATGATAACATTGATATCAAAGAATTTTTAAATAATTACCATTTTTGTGTACATAACTCATTTTAATCTACAGGGTGTCCAGTTTTCGTGTGTTTTCATATACCAGCTCCCTTACTATAAAAGATAGAAAGATGGGGTTTGCGGCTTACTGTCTTATTTTTTATGAGACTTTCATTGCCGTAAACAAAATATTCATAGCCGCCTTCGTTTCTGACATACAGGGCGATTTTGAAAATTTGTCATTTTTGACGGTCCGCTGTATCTCGATTATTTGGTAACTTTTCAATAAAGTGAAAATGGATTATTATAGAGTTTTTACGTAGAATTCAGTAGCGTAGGTAGTTTTTTTCTAAAAGTTTTGTTTTTGAGTTACGACCCAAACTTTTATCTTATTCCCCCTTTCACAGGCTTTTCAAAAATATATAATAGTCCATATTTATTTCTTTTAAAAAGGAAAATTTTAACATTTTTTGTAAAATTTATCATTTTCCGATGGCTGTGGAACCTGCTGCCCGCGGAGGTCTTTCCTTCCCCCAAATCTTCAAGTATTTAAGTCCCGTGTCAACAAACTCCCTCTTACCTCGCTTAAGACACCCACGGTACGTTAGTATTTAGGCTTTTAGCCTTCGTGGTTTGTCCAAAGATATATAAAAAAAAAAAAAAGATGGTCAATCCCGGATAGCCATGACAAAAACAAAATTCTGTAAATGCGCCATTATGGATTGTTATTGTTGTAAAATATTTCTGTTATTTGTTTGATTTGGGTTTTTGTGATGTGGGAGTTTACTTTATTATTTTTGTGAAAAATTGCTCAACATGGCACAAAATAATAGATATGAGAATTATGAAAAACACGATATGTTTGTTTGTTTTATCCAAGCTAAGGAAGACGCCAACGCAGCCTCGGAGCTTTGTTTTAACCGGTAAGGTTTAATAGTACATTATATACATATAGGTTAAGAAGTAGCCTTCTTAACAATGATATTATTATAGGATGTTTTTTATTATAATGTGAGCATATTTGATGATTTAAATAGATTTTGACATTTGGTAATATTCAGCATTAACAAAGAAAATTGATATGTAACATTAATATTCATAATAAATATAAAAGTTTTAATCATTATTATTATCTAGCTTTTTGTTACATATCAAATTATTTCGTAGGTATTCAGCAAGACGCCAACCTGATAAAAGAATATTTCATAAAATCAAAGCCAATATCATTGAACACGGATCTTTTAAAAAACTAAGGCCTAATTTTTACAACAAGTAAAACAGGGAAGTAAATAAAATAAATGTTTTGGCTTCTGTCGCGGTACAACCATCCATATCATGCAGAAAAATATATGATGAAGTTGGGGTTAAAAAATCAAAAACTCAGTTAATACTAAAAAACATAAGTTTAGACCATACAAATACTATCTCGTCCAGCATTTGCATCCCGGTGCCGCATCACCGGGATGCAAATGCTGGACGAGATGGTATTTGTAACGTAGGGCAGTTTTTTGCAATTGGTACCTACAAATGTTGCAGGAAAATGCAAATTTTGAAGGAAATGTGGAGTGGCAGACGAGGCTTATTTTACCAGTTCTGGTATTCTAAACCGAAACAATTCAAGGCACTGGTCCCAAACGAACCAAAATGTAATATTTTCTCGAGAACGTCAAGGTCAGTTTGGATTTAGCGTGTCATGCTTTATTTTTGGCACTAAAATTAAGTATGTTATCTATGAAGGAACGCTAACCGGAAATAGACACCTAGAAATAATGCGAGATGCACTAATGGAAATATTAGAGGATGTTCGTTTGGCCGATTTAAATAATATTTATTACCAACAAGCTGGCGCTCCGAGTCACAATGCTCAAATAGTAAGAGAATATTTAGAAACAACATTTCCAGATAAATGGATTGGTACGAATGGACCTGTCAGGTGGCCCCCAAGATCCCCAGATCTTTTTGTGTTGGATTTTGTTTATGGGGGTATATGACGAATCAGATATATATGAGACAATACCACAATATTAATCAACTTCAAGAAGCCACACATCTAGCGTTTAGGCTTTTGCAGGGTAGGCCAATTATTTTATTAAATGGATTGCGAAAAATTGAAAAAGTATGTCAAAAATGTTTGGAACACAACGGAGCCCAATTCGAGCAATTTTTGTTGTTTAAGTAAATAAAAATAAATTATTATGTTATTTTCTTTTAATGTTGTGCTTAGTTATTATGTATTAATATAAAGTTGTTATAATAAAAATGACGTTGTTAATTTTGTTTTGATTTGCGGGTATGGCCTTCTATACGAAAAATGATAAATTTTACAAAAAATGTTAAAATTTTCCTTTTTTAAAAGAAATAAATATGGACTATCTATGCTACTGAATTCTGCGTAAAAACTCTATAATAATCCATTTTCACTTTATTGAAAAGTTACCAAATAATCGAGATACAGGGGACCGTCAAAAATGACAAATTTTCAAAATCGCCCTGTATGTCAGAAACTAAGGGGGCTATGAATATTTCGTTTACGGCAATGAAAGTCTCATAAAAAAATAAGACAGTAAGCCGCAAACCCCATCTTTCTATCTTTTATAGTAAGGGAGCTGGTATATGAAAACACACAAAAACTGGACACCCTGTACTACTTGTCTTGGTGCCAGTAAAAATATTTATTAGTATACTGCTGTATGAAAAGTTAGACCTCCCCCAATAATAGTTCGCCCCCCGCCCTTTGACCCACGCTACGCCACTGCTTTGGCAAACAACCATTGTGTGGACGGGTAGTTCGTCTTCATTCGTCTTGATTGGTCCAACTTTTCTCGAGTCCGTTTGCTTACAAAAAGTTTGCCAAATATTTCGACAAAAATATTTTGGCCACAACTTCGCCCACTGTGTGGTGGCAGCATAAGACACCATTCTCGTATATTATGGTGATCTGAAGGTCGACTGAATACAGGTTTTACGACCGCAACGCATATTCGTACATCCAAGTCGATATCGGATATGACCTTACGTCAAACATATTATAAATTAGTTAACCTTTAGATAATCGTCTTTGATAGTAGGATTAGAAAGTAGGATGTGTGCGGCCGGCCGGCCTAAAGTGGGGACGTCTGTGCTGCATTTAGAATCAACGCCCAGCAAGCAAGACCTTATTAAATCTAAATATAAGGACCAAATTAGTTTAGTAACGTCACACGCAAAAAGGGTAAATTTTACCTTTAGGTTAAAAATCATGCACCCCACGAGATTACCTGAACAGATATTTCAATTAGACGTCGTAACATGTGTGCGATAAATTGGAAAACGTACCATTATCAAAATATCTTTCAATTACTACTTTGCGCTTAAAATTCAGATTAAAAATATATGGAGCACCAAAATATACAATACAAATTATATCTTTTTTTTTTATCTTTATGACATCTAACGAAGGCTTATGCCTAAATACCAGTGTACCGTGAGTGCCGGGTTACTGGATGTTTAACCCAATATTGTCGTGTTCCGTCAACGTTATCCAAGCACTGAAACATGCAGTTGCATTTCACAGCACCTTTTAGACAACGCGGTAGTGCCACCACGGACGTTATTTTTAAATAACTACTACCTAGAAATAGCAGAATACTACACAGTGGTTTGCCATTGCCCACTGTGAGGTGACGAGCTATTAAAAATCCGATGTCAGACTCCTAGATTCGAACCCGGATCGATGCGGTGAGAGGCTGACACGCTAGCCTCTACACCACTGCTCGCCACAAATGCGAATTGCGAATTCATAGTAATTCATAGTAATTACACATTGTGAAAGTCGTACTTCATTAAAAAATTCTCTTGAATAAACAAGAACAAGTAAATTCTGGAATACCAGTACAAATGTTACATTAAAAATAAATTTTTATGTTTTTTCCAGGACCAAATACTTTCTCACAGCGTATATTTTCGAAAAATAATTGTCTGGACATATGGATATTTAGAAATAAAAAAATGATCCTCAAACATAATTTTATTATTTTCTGTAAAGCTGTTAATAAAAAAACAAAAATAAATCTACTTTATACCGTGGTTACGTATTTTTCTAGACCAAATACCTCACCTAGGGTACGTTTTTCAAATAGGGTATTGGACACTTATATTAAAATCACATTAAAAAATAGATAAGAAAAATATATTTAAAACCAAATAGATATACAATTTTACAACCTAATAATATACGAGGCGTACATCCCTCTTTCTTAGTCTGTAGTAGTCGGCAGTGAGAACACCCAGATTTTTAAAGTCAGGTTTCTACTACCATCGTTCATAAACTACGAATAAGTTAATTCACTCGTCGCCGCGGCTTCGATCAGGCCCCTCCTGTCCCGCGTTTCCTTCGACCACTTGCTGGCTAAAACAAAGTAGTCATGGGTAACACCCTAAATTTTTGGGTGTTGAAACAGTAACACTGACACCGGCTTCGGTATCAATACAGTGTTTCAATACAAAGGTGTCATGAAACAATTCATGTTTCTTGACAAAATGGCGAAGTGTGGCGAGCTGCGGGTTTCAGCACAAAAGTGTTACGGGTGTTACGATACAATAAAATTGTTTCTTGAAATTGGCAAAGTGTGTTGTAGCACGGAGTTGGTTGGTTTTATCATTATATTTTTACT
The DNA here is from genome assembly GCA_014170235.1 of Listronotus bonariensis. NCBI lineage: Eukaryota > Metazoa > Arthropoda > Insecta > Coleoptera > Curculionidae > Listronotus > Listronotus bonariensis. Next base: position 62,971 of record JACEGR010005006.1, on the reverse strand, counting down.
TGTAAATTATAATTTGAAATAAAGTATTGTTATTAATTACTATTATTATTATATATTATATATTTATTTTGCTTTAAAGATGAAAAATAAAAAAATATTTTTTTAATATACCGCGATCTTTGTACAGCGATATCTTCCTAATGTTCAACTTAGACAAAAATTTACCCTTTATTTTGGTTCTCATTAAAACCAAACTTGTTTACTAAGTTACTTACAGCTGTATTTTACTTTTAAAAATCCTAAATCAAGGCAATGTCTGCATTCGACAATAATACCGCCATCTGTTAAATAGTTACTGTAGTGTATCGTCTGTGTCGCTGGTCGCTGTTGGGGTCGGTGTCATCCGTGGTGTCATTGTGTTAATGCGAAACGAAATCTTGAATCACGCCATCTGTTAAAGTGTTGCCGAGTGTGTCGGTTTCGTTGGGTTTCATGTGAGGTGTCAGTGTGTCAGTGTGTCATTACATTCATGAACGCTGTTTCAACACCCATGACACCCAGAAAGGTTTCAAAACAAAAGTGTCATTCAACACAGTGTTACACATGACTAAAACAAAGCCAGTCGTAAGCTTCGAATGGTACACGGTTGCTCGCGTGTGTCAGCACTGTTTTGAAAACCGCTTTCACACCTGCCGTAAGAACGTGAATTAACTATTCGTAGTTTATGAACGATTAAATAATAAATTTGCCTTCAATTGTTTTGGGGTTATACACGTTTGACCTTGTAGTTGTTTGATGATTAATTAATTTAGTTTAAAATAACGTGAGAACTTAAATTTTTTTACTTAAGAAATACACAAATTTAGATTTTTTTAATAATGTGTTTAATTTAATGTATTCTTGATTTGAATAATAAAAGTCTGGACAGAATATGTATTTAGCTCTATCGTAGGAGGTCTTAAACAGCGTGTTTTTAAGTAGAACTATAATTTTAACAATGTCGTACTTCTTATACCAGAACTAATATTTTTTATAAAATTATCTAACATTTAGAGTCATTTTAATAGTAAGTACCAGTAATGATTTTAATAAAACTCCAAAACCGGTAGATCGTTTGCCTTGCCAAAACTAACCAAAATAATAATAAAAAACAGCAACACGCATTTTATTAAAATGCATTTAATAATTAAATTTTAAAAAAATCTTGATATACATATTTTAATAATTTGTTTTAGGTGCAATTGTAGAAATTTTAAATGGTACATCGTTTATTGCCATGAGATCAATAGCATCAAAACTGGTTCCATCAGATGAACTTGGTAAGATTTTAATTTGCATACCTTAATAACCTTTTAAATATTTTTAATAATATTATTTAGCATATTTATTTTTTCTTGCCAAAAACTTCATCAAAAATATTGTATTTACGTAGGAACAGTAGTGGGGTTGCCATAAATCCTATAGCTAATGTCGGAACACCTTGATTTCTGATATGTTTAAGTTTAGCGGGGAGGGGGCTCACTATATCTTTTTAGGTAAAAATATATTTAAAAATTCAGCAACATTTTAAAGTTATACTGATATTGCAAAATTGCTTCGACAGATTTTGCCCATAGTTGATTCTTATCGTACATAGGTCCGCTGACTTGCTATGAATGAAAAATTCTCTCTGAATTGATATTATGTAAAGGAATTGGAAATAAGTATTTACATGATTTAATAAATTCTGATTTTATTTTATTTTTTTAAGTAATAACTGGTTAAGGAGTTCATAAAAATTCAATTCATGTTTTATATTGTGAATCGGGACTTTTCGCTATGAAATCAGGACGTCGGGGCATAGGGCCTGATAACGGTGACAGTCCCAATATATCGGGACGAATGGCAACCCTACACAGTAGTCGATCTCTAGGCTTACTATACAGTTCTAGTTAGTAAAAGTTAGTTCTAGTGGATTAAATGCAGAACAAGAGTTTACTGACTAGAACTAACCAGGGGTACTAGAACGCTTCTTGGGATGTTTTTCGTTCCGTAAGCCTTTTCGATCTTGAACCTAACACGTATAAAAACTTAAGCTAATAATTAATACAAGAGTTTACAGAAAATTCGGATTTTACTCCTACTAGTAAAATACTTTGTATAATACACTAAGACAGTAGGGGAATTTTTCCTTTTTCTTTTCTTTTTGTTGCTTAATTCATATATATATATATATATATATATATATATATATATATATATATATATATATATATATATATATATATATATATATTTTATAATAATAATATTACTTGGCATACCGAATACTTTGATTTTTTAGGAAAGGTAAATTCGCTCTTTGGAGCCTGTGAAGCCTTGATGCCCCTTCTATACGGACCAATGTATAGCGCTACGTATGCCGCTACAATAAATACCATGCCAGGAGCATTTTTCATACTTGGAGGATTCCTTACAGTGCCTGCAGTTATTATATTTGGGTAAGAATTATAATTTAGGAAATAAATATTTGTTTAATGTAAAATATTTAACAAATTTTGTGTTGTGTTTAGTAAGAATACGCATGTAACATACAGTTTGTCTACGTAAGTTGGGGTCATATGGGAAACTTTGTTATTATTAATTTTACGAAAAGTTATTCTTTATAAAAGTTCTGCATGGTCCAGAACCCAAAACGCAACCATCTGATTTTAAATTGTGAGTGTGTGTCAATCATCTGTCTAAGAGTAAAACCTATATTTTTGCTAATATTAAAAATTGTTAAAAAAAGATGTTTAGAATAAAAACTTATTTTTGATATGCAATTTTGTTTATTTGCATTTTTTCTGCAATAATGGGAAAAATTTAGGTTTGCAATATATTTTATAATTATATATAATATATAAAATTTAAATACACTTTTTATTTTACTTCTATTAAAACAAAAACAATGTATAATGCACTTAGTATTTACACACTTAAATTTTTCCGATTGTCGCAGATTTTTTTGCAAATAAACAAAATCGCATATTTAGTAGTTATTTTTAATTAAACATTTTTTCCTAATAATTTAAAAAGTTAACAAAAGTACAAGTACTTTACTCCTGAGCAAAAATTACATTTTTGGCCAAACCTTGTAGTTGAGTGACACAATTTTCTATCTGATGGTTGCATTTTAGGTTTAGGACAATGAAAAACTTTTTATAAAAAGTAACTTTTTTCTTGAAATTAAATATAAAAAAGTTTCCCATATGACGCCAACTTACAGACATACTGTATACACCTCCAAAACAAAAAAAATTACTGGGCCCGTTTATGACCTCGCATTGTTGTTAATAACAAAATTTTATAAATATTTAATTTATAAATTTATTTATTATAAGGATAAAATTATGGCTACTATACACCTCTTACAACAATCTTTAAATAATTTTAAAATTAAAAGCATATTTAATTTTAAATTAAACTTTTTAACAAGTAGTAACTAAAAACTTAAAAATGTTGCAGTTCAACTTATTATAAGTCTTACGCTTGACACAACTACTAAGTTGTATACTCATTAATTTTATAAATTGGTTGCAGCAAAACAAATTTACCATAATTGTAGATTTAATCACCTTTATCCGTATTTTAGATGGTTTTACGTGCAGCATAAGAAGGATGCAAAATATGCTTCAAAACCTGATGAAGAAACTGCTGCCACAGTTGAAAATCCTAATACAAATATAGCTGTTTTTGCAATATCCCCCAAGCAAGTTCAAGTTGGTTCACCGATTTTAAATGGTTTTAGAAAAACCATAGAAAATGGTGGTATTATAAACCCAGCCTTTGAAAATGAAAATGAAAATGAAAATAGTACAAAATGAAGTAATGTAATAACGTACTGTGAGTGTTGCGTGTTCCTAAAATGACTTTATTTATTTAATTAACTTTTTTTCGTATAAACTAAAACAATCTTAGAGGTGTCAAAACCATTTAATCATTGCAGTTATATGTAATAAAATTTTGTTTTTTAACTTTTTCGTTAAATATGATGCTTAAAGGTTTGATCCTACAAAAGTTGAAAACCGTTTGCAAAGAGTCAGGTTTATGCGCAGGAGATAAAATCTCTCAGATTTTATTTTATGCGCATGCCCCTTATAGTTTTCAAACTGTTTCCAACTGCTGTAGGAATAAATCTTAAAACTATACTTTAACGATATTTCTTAGCAAAAATACACAGTGTGTCCACGGATGGACTTACCTATACCTGTAAAACTTTCAATCATAATATTTCGAAAAACACTTATTTTTTATAAAAATTTTTGCTTCGACTAAAATGCAAAAAGCTATATTACAATTTGTCGTAAGATATACAGGGTGGTTCAATTGTATAATACATTTTTTTGCTATTGGTTATGGTTTTTGAGAAAATAAGGGGTTGTTTCAACAAAATAAATGAAATGAAAAAAATTTTTTGGAAATATAGTTATAAACATTTTTTTAACTACCTATTCGAAAAGCGTTAATAAGTAATACATTGTTCAACTGTTTCTTGAATAAATCGTTACATTTTGTGTTACTACTTACATATTACTATATTAACTTTACTTGATACTGTATGCATATAAAAAGTAAAATTAAAAAAAACATTCTTTTTATCTACAACTAATTTTTGCAAGCAATGATAAGCGCTAAAAATATAGGACTTTTATCCTTTTAAATCAAGCATTTTTAAAAATATATTTTTTCAAATGTTTTCATTTTTCAAAATACTATTTTCGCGATTTTCAAGCACCCTGTATATAATAGCGCAATTTAAAAAAATAATAAAAATAATAAAATAAAAAAAAATACAGGTATAATTTAGTCCACCAGTGGACATACTGAATACAATTTAGTTTTTCACCCAAAATGTACTTGAGTTTAAATATAGCGCCAGTTAGCAATTCTATTTTATATGCTTGTTTAAAGTTAACTGTAATATTCAAAAATAGACATGTATATCCACTGGCGTAAATAAAGAGGGGGTAAAGGGGGTAATTACGCACCCCCAGGAAAGTTGAAAATGTTTTAAGGGGTATTAGAAATGAGGTTGTAAAGTAGGGTTTGTAAGTTGGGAACTTTTTATTATTGTTTTTTAAAGAGTTTATGTTTAATAAGACAACAAATAACGTCGACCTTAATTTTCTGTTACAATTTTTTAGCCCCATTTTTGGTTTTAGCATACAAAACGAGATTTAAACATAACTTTATCCCTTTGATTACCCCCAAGAAATTAAATTATCCACCCAACAGTGTATACTTAGTATTCAAATTAAATTAAGGTCAAGAATTGTTAATTATATCAGAAACTGTAAAAAGCTTAAAATCCCAAAAATATGTAACTTTTTCCCAGAAATTTTGTGATTTATAGTTTAAGAATATATCGGGTGGCCCAAAATGTTGTTTTCTATACAAGTGGGCCACTTTTTTTTATTTGTATTTCCTGTTAAATTTCTTTAGAATGATATATTATACAAGGTGTTCTTTTAAATGGCGACCATAAATAACTTTAAAAGAAAATCAGGTACATCCATTACTTCTCTTTTAATTTGACTTGAAATGACACCTGTGTATGATTCTATTTAAACTAAATATTTAAAAAATTAAAAGTTTAATCTTGTCAATACCTTAGAAACTAAAATTATTGAGTCATAAAAGAAAACTACTGCCTTCAAAATTAAAAAAGCAATCTTTTAATTTTTACAGTCAACTGAGTCAAGAACAATGTTGAAAATAAATGATCGTACTTGATTTATTTCAAGAGTAACCTCTGATCGCCATTTTAAAAAGAAACACTCTGATATATCAATATGAAAAAGTGGGCACTTACATTTAAAATAGAAAAGGTTTTAATACTTTTGATTAAACCGAGAGTAATTATTATAAGGTTTAGAAAATGCAAATTCAATTTATGATTTTATTAGTCTGTAAAAAATTTTAATGGTTTGTTTAATTTTTCAAAATCTCCCTCCAAAAAAAATAAAAATAAATGGTAACTATATCCTGTGTTACTCGGTATATAAATGGGAAACTAGTGAAACTATAATTGTCTTTGGAAAAGGTAATGTATTAAAAAATATACTGATAACCCTAGATAGTTATAGAATTTATTTTAAGTCCTTTCGTGTGATATGAGTTATAATTAAAGCCGTTTTTTAAAATCGTCTTAAGAACAAAAAGTAAAAATATTAAAAACAGTCAAAAAATATAGGTAGTATTTTTTTAAAATTTAAACTGTCTAAAATTACAAAATAATGTATTAAACCTAATTACTATATTACTTTTTTATTATTTTTGGCTTTTCTAATGTTTTTAAAAATATCAATAAAGATTATTATTGTGGTATAGCTATCCTAACATTTTTTATGTAATTTAGAAAATTAGTTTTTTATATACTTTTCCTAGTCTTTAGTTTTTTTGTTTTTTTTTGAAATTTATTATTATTTTTGTAATTCCTTAACATTATATGACCTATAGAAAGTGAAGCATATTATGTTCTTGACAACACATTAGTAAAGAAACTGTATTTATTTATACGGTCATAGTCGATAATTGGCTTAAAAGCGCTTTCAGTTGCATTTAATATCGATTTAACTAAAAAACAAGGCGCAAAACATGACTGTTGTGGCGGTAAGCTTTGGAATTTTGAATTTAGTCCATGGTCTATGGCTAGTATAAAGTAGTGCTAATTAGGTTTAAAACGATTACCTAACATCTTGTAAAAATATACAGGGTTATTCATGGTAAGTGTCCTGTTGAAAATCTCGGAAACTACTAAAACTACAGTTTTTTAAATTATGGCGCTGGGCTTAAGTAATATTGATCTTTATATGGCAAATATAGTGTCTTTCGGGAACCGGTTATACCGGAAGTAAGTATTAACTTGCTTATTTTAAATAAAACACCCTATTTATTATTACATTTTGGGATTCTGCACAAGATTATAAACATATTTTGTGTATCATGTCCCATACCCTAAATTAAGCATTTGTGACATACATATATAAATCAATTTGTTAAAAAACACCGTTTGAAGACCTAAAAATAGTTATCAATTTTTCCCATAAAAATCCTTAAGTATTTAATTAGGTATAACACTCTTTTTAACAGAACTCAATTAAACTAAATTTGTATAAATTTTAAAATAAATTAAATACAGATTTTTAAAAATAAGATTAAAAATAAAATTAGGGAAATTACCGATTTTTTTATGGAAACACCCAAATTTTATATATTTTTATCTTATTTAGCATTAAAAATAAAAAAAGTTTGTAAAAAGATGCCCCTTCTTAAAAGCTTTAGTTATTGAGATATTTCTAATCAAATATTTTTATTTGACTAATAAGCTGCAGATTTAAATTTAAATTATAATATATTCTTAATTGGCTATGATGGGGTTCAATGACTTGGACAGATGCATATTAACATACATTTATTCAGCATTTGATTGACTTTTAAAGCCATCATAGCCAACTAAAAATACATTAATAACTCAAATTTAAATCTGCCTTTAGCCAAATAAATATATTTGATTGGAAATATCTAGAAAACTAAAACTTTTAGGAAGGAAACTTTTCACAAACCTATCCTGATTTTTAATGCCAAATGAGATAAAAATATCGAATTTGGGGGTTTTCATTTAAAAACATGGACTTTTGGTAATTTCCTTAATTTAATTTTTAATAATATTTTTAAACACCATGTATTAACATTTTTTAAATTTTTATAAAAACTAAGTTTAATTGGTCCTATTTTTAGGGTCTGCAAACGCCATTTTTAAAAAAATTAATTTAAATATGTCAAAAATGCTTAAACTTAGGTATAGGACATAATACACAAAATATGCCTAAAATCTTGTGCAGAATTCCAAAATGTAATAATATATAGGGCGTTCTATTTAAAATAAGCAACTTGGCACGCACTTCCGGTATAACCGGAAGTTCCAGAGGATAATACATTTGTAATATAAAGATAAATATTACTTAAACTTAGCGCCACAATTTAAAAAATATATATCTTTGATAGTTTCCGAGATCTTTTAATATGACACTCACCGTGAATAACCCTGTATATCTTTATATTATTTTTGTGTTAAAAAGTGCTTTTGATATTTTAATTATTTTCCTTTTAATTTTATTATGAGATTCTTGTTTCTGAAAAGGTAAAACAAGTGTAATTTTATATTTTTACCTTTTTTGCTCGTACATCGGCTGTTACAAAAGTGTAAATATTGGAGCCTAGTATAATAGAAATAAGGAAAGTTTAAAGGGGGCCAGTTTCAAGGTGTAAAATTTTTAATTTTTAATTTTTATATTATATCTTACAAAAATTAAATAAAAAACCCGAACATTAAATGTATTGTATTTTATCTTAAGGTTGAACGCTCTGTTATGGATAGTCATGGCCTAAAAAGTGATTTCTTTACATTCAACGCCAAAAAATACAATTATTTGAACATTTATCTCATTGTGTTTTTAAAAGTATAATTAAAGATTGTACACTTTAAAACTGGATTCCTCTTATACAAACATTATTGTTTTGACTTGACACCCATGGTGTTCTATATTTTGTGATAGTACAAGTATTGTTAGGTGTAAATATATTTATATAAAAACAATAATAATTGTATCAATTTTATTGTAAACTTTTATTGTAGGAACATAAAGAAGACATATTTTAAAATAATTCGTCCATTTATAATTAGGCTAATAAAAAAAAATTTTAAGTAGAAAAATATATTTTTATTTTAATAATATAAACGTTATTTTAAAAGCGAAAACTGATTTTAGATATTAAAAAGACAATAATATATTAAAACCGTTTTTAAAAATAAAAGAATAAGTGCACAAATTACTAATAAAGATATGTTACATCATACAAAGTAAAAATCTACATATAGTTATATTACAGAGTTTTCGACTATATTTTGACCTATTCTAATCGCAAATAACTTTTTTAATTACACGGTAAATTTTAGGAGAGTACATAGCAAGTCAATGAAAGGGATTCAGTGCTTGATTTGTGTAAAATTGTTTTGCTTAAGGGATTATCTTTGTATGAAACCCAAACACGGCTGTTCACATTAAAACACCACATACCATGTGCGATCCAGATATTTGCATAAAAAGATTTAGTAAACTACTTTTAATACTTGGTGGTCCATAAATGGATAGAAAGGAAATGTTTTTGTCTTTCATAAGTACGATTGCCTCACATGACATTATCCTAGTATTAAAATTATTGATTAGGATATTAGCATACCCATCTGCTCTATAATTGCGTAAAATATTATATCCGGTAAAATTTATGTTTTACCTGGTTGAAACCAGGTTTCACCTAATAAGGCAATATAATTTTTATTTTAATATAAATAAACTTCTAAACGTTGTTTTTTAGCTACCGCAGACTGTGAATTCCACTGCGAAATTTTATATTTAGTTCTTGTTGAATCCTTTACGTATTAGTTGTTTAAAAATTCGACTTTGCAATTTCAAATAAAACTTTGTTTGATAGCATGTAAGCTCTTTAGCTCATCCAGTGATGTAAAATTTCCCAATATTATCAAGAAGTGAGTTGCAAAGAGTTTTAATATTGTACAGGGTGTCCCACCGGGAACTGCCACGATCGATTTCTCGAAAAGTATCCTTTGAAAAGTTCCAAAAATTATTAAAGTAAATAGGTGACATACAACTAAAATATTTCTACTGATCTACCACTTCTGGTTATCACGGAAGTTATTGTCAACTTCCTTATTTTGAATGTAACACCCTATATATTATTTATTTTTTAGATTCTGCCTAAACTTCTAAACATTGTTTATGCATAATATTCTATACCTAAGTCCAACTGTTTGACTTATTTTAAATTTTATGTTAAAAATGACGTTTGCAAGCCATTACATAACCATCAATTTCTTCTAAACAAAAGCTTTTATTATAGGTTGGGAAATATTTTTTGTAGCGAAAGAACAACTTTAGCAGACTGTATTAATATTCATACAATTTAGAAATACAGAGTGGTCAAAAATAATCGTTAAAAAGTATTACGACAAAAACCTTAAAAATCATTTTTTTAAATAAAGACCCCTATCTTTTTACCTTATCCTATTAGGCATTAAAATTGAGATAGGTTTATGTAAGGATGTCTATTCCAAAAATTTATAGTTTTTGAAATATTAGGAATTTAATATTTATCCATTCAAAAAATTTAAATTTTTAATATTTCGAAAAAAAATTCTTCACACATATTTTTGCTTTGTCTAAAAGCTATAGTAAAAATTGCCCTATGATATTGGTTTTAAATCACTAAAATATTTTTTGAAAGAACTTAATAAAAAGGCATTAAAGAGAAATAAAAAAGTCAAAATCGTTTTTTCTTATTGCCTATTATTACTTGGGAAAATTAAGTGTAAACTAAAATAAAGATTTTTGTTTGTCATAGCTAATTAATTTTTTTTTAATATGTAAACATTATAAAGTTAAGTGTAAATGCTTGTAAGTAGTAACCCTAAAGGTATGATTTATTTAACAATAAGTTAGAATGTCTATTGCCTCTTCATACTTTTTAATTAACTAGTTATAAAAATACTTTTACCCGATTTTTTTATTTCCCAAAATAAAATTTTCCTAATTTTGAATCCCCCTGTATATCAATCAATATCATCAGGCAATTTTTCTTTACGGTTTCATTCTCAAAATTATTTTTTCACAGAAATGTTAAATCAAACTAACCAGAAACCGCATTATTTTTTATATTACGTGTAAGATTGTTTTCTGAAATATGTTTACTTTGTTAGCTTAGAAATAGGCCAAAAAAATAAAGGTAACTTTAAAATATATATATATATATATATATATATATATATATATTTTTTTGTACTGCGGTATAATTTGGAGTGGAAATAGAAGCGTATTATAAGTTCATATCCTACTATTTTATAGATTGACGCTTATCTGTATCGCGGTATAATTTGGAGAAACCATATGCCAGTTTTAAATATACATATTATACTACGCTATAGAATGGCACCCATCTGTATAATGGTATAGAATGTAAATACGCGGCCTGGAAATGCTTTGTTTCTAAGATACCGGGTGTTAAAAAGAAAATCGGGTTTTTAATAATATCTTAAATATATGCCTTATCCGATTTTAATAATGTTGCTGTGATATATATTAAAATAGGAAGTTAATTTAGCCCTCAACCAATTTTAATTTATGAGATCAGTGGCGGCGTGGGATGCATCTTAGCTAATATTATTGGCAAAAAAATGTACGGCACTGAATTTTTGCAACTATTTAATTTTTTGGATCAAACACCTAAAAATAAAACTTTTTGTATCTTCATATTTTTGGGTAGCTTGCTTAATTTTCCAGAAAAAAATCCTTTTTTTTCTTAACGGTAACCTGAATTTTTCCTGGAAACCATTACCAATGGGAAAAAAATATTTTACACTTTTAACTATTTTTATGCTACATAATTGTGCTGTTTCGAAAATATATTTTCTTAAAGTTTTTATTTTTTAAACTAATATTTTTGCAATTTTTTAACCATCCTGTATATCCTACGGCGTTTTTATTATAGCTTTTGGCATTTCAAAGAAAGCAAAAATGTTTATGAAGAATAACTTTTTTAAATATTGAATAAAAAATTACAGGTATAGTTAAGTCCATTTGTGGACACAGTGTATAAAAATATTTTTTTAATAAATGGGATGTCAGAAAAAATTATTAATTATTTTTGGGTCTGCAAACGTCATTTTTGACAAAATAATTTAAAAGAGTCAAAACCGCCTAAACTTAAGTATAAAACATGCACACACAAAATATGCTTAGAATCTTGTGCAGAATCCGAAAATATTATAATATATCGGCAAGTTGATGTGCACTTTCGGTATAACTGGAAGGTTCAGAAAGATAATATATTTTCAATTAAACATCAATATTACTTAAACTTAGCGCTAAATACATAGAAAGATAATACATTTTCCAAGTAAAATTTTGCTTAAAAATTAAAAGTAAGATTAGTTTACTCCTAAAGCAAAATCCCGTTTGTTCAGTTTTAGCGCACCCTGTATAATACAAAAACATTATCTCTTGGCAATTTCGGGAATGAAATTTATAACAATAACACAAGACGTCAGTGGAGTGGTATTAATTAAATGTCATGCACAAAATTACCAAAAAGCAACAAACTTGAATAAAACAAGAAAAATATTTTGCCTAGAAAATATTTTTGAATGATATTCGACAAGACTATTTCACGAGAATTACAAGTATTAAGTGTTTAGCCTCTAAATTAAATATAAATCAACAATCGTGTTTACCTTTTTATTTTAACCAAACTAAGTTTTATCGCTGAAATTCCAGCATGTTGGTTTTAACAAGGTTGGGGCAGGTAGGAGTCTTGCCAGTAGAAAACATGAGGCTGCTATGACATTTAGCCAGTGTAAATCACGCTAGTAAAATAGTCCCAAAAAAATGTTTGTTCGTTTTAAATCCATTTGTCCCAGGGCCATACGCAGAAAGTAATTTTGGGTGGGAGGGCAACAATCAAAAAACAAAAAAGAGGCTTCACGCCATCTCCAGCAAACAACCGATGTTTAAGAGGTCTTTTTTAGGTTCCTAAGGGGAGGGGTAATTGCCCACCCACGCGTACGGCTCCGATTTGTCCTCTTGTAAACTCCATTCGTGAACAGTCTGTATACCACATTATTTAGATCTAACTTTATTAGTTTTGGAAATATGGCCCTCCCAATAAGGCATTTTGTAGTAGGTAAAGATATTGACTTTATATTCTAGAGTTATTAAGTTTTCATTGGAAGCTTTAAATTGCTAATTGCCCACAAGATCCTACTTAAAATTTTAAATTTATTTTTCCCAATATAGCGCCCAACAGGCATCCTAAAATTTACATCGGTCAATGTCACTCTGAAATGAACTATTAACGCATCCATTTTATTTTCTAAACATTCAATGTTTTTAATAAATCCGTTTAAAAAATAAAAGAGAAGACTTTAAAGAAATTTACTTTTATAATGATTTAAATTAAATTGTACATAATCATTTTCAAAAATAAATGAAAATTAACAAAAAATTCAAGATTTGACTTTTAATATACAGTATATTACAACTTTATTAAACATGGGACAAAAATTTAAGGTGAAATGAAAAAAAGTTTCCATAAACATATACCCGAAGTTGCTTCCTTAGTGAGATATAGGGCGTTAAAATTTAAAAACAAATCAAAAATATTTTTAATATGCTTAGGCCAATTTAAATAAAATTCGGTACATTTATATAAAGGCGCCTATTTAGCCCTAACCAGATTATTATTATTGGGTCCAGTGGCATCTTAGTGGGCACCGCAAATTATTTTATTACGTTTTTATATTTTTTTATATTTAAGCAATTAATAATACAACTTTTTAATCTCCTGTATTTTTTTTGTATCTACCTTTGATTTCGGGAAAAAATAGTAAAACTACATTAATTTCTTCTAAAAAGTACCCATAGAAAAGATGATATAAAAAGAAAAAATTAAAATTAAACAATTATTTGCGTTAAAATAAATTAGCAGTCGTGAATTTTATCAAAAAATGTTATTTTCCCTATTTACTAGGATCGAAATTCCTAATTTTTTAATTTTAGATTTTATTATATGCTGTTAAGTGCACTTTTTAGATCGACTTAAAGTGGCTTTATTTTGTTTTCTCGAAAACTAAGCTAGACACAAAAAAATACAAGATGTTAAAAAATTGTATTATTAATTGCTTGATTATAGAAAAATATAAAAACGTGAAAGAAAGTCAGTGGCGTACTTTTTCTCAATAATATAAGTTGCTATAATTTATAACTCAAACGCCACTGGACTCAATAATAACAATCTGGTTAGAGCTAAAAAGTGCCTTATTACTTTAAATAAATGTACCAATTTTTATTTAAATCGGCCTAAGCATATTAAAAATATATAGAAAAAAACTTGTTTTTTTTCTTTAATTTTAACACCCTGTATCTTAGCAAGAAGGCGACTTCGGACATATGTTTATAGAAACTATTTTTTATAAAATAACATAAGGAAGCACACCTTAAATTTTTGCCTCATGTTTAATAAACACCCTGTATAACGTGATATCGCCTTAAAAAAGATAAAGCACATTGGAAAGAAATTTTAAGAATTTTACCTTAGTTTAGTGTTGTGCCTGTTTGGAAGAACCCAAATATATAATAAAATAAATAATAATAAATAGGTTAATTTTAAGTTTTACTGTCTACAGTTTTACTCGGCCCGTCAGAGGAGGCAAGAGAGGCTTAGCCTCCCTATAGATTTATCCATAAATGTGGCAATACACAATTTTTGTTTGCAGTAATGCAAATCTTATGTATTTTGCTTAAAAAACGTTCGGTACCCCAAAAAATTACCGGCCTTTTCTGTGTTTATATATAGTCTTTATGACTTTAGTCTCCCTGTTCTCCAGTACACGAGCCGCCACAGAGTTTTACTAATATTTATGATGTGTATTGTTTTCCTTAAAAGGATGTCTCCCGAGTCCTTTGTTGACTAAAGCAATGAGGATGGCAGAAGCAAAAAGCTCACTACCTGGATTGAAATAAAATACATTTTGCAAGACAATACAAAAGTTTTTATTTTTAGCAACTTATCCACTTAGAAAATATATTTAAAAAAGTGACGTTATTTTAAATGCGTATTCTATTAAATATTAAATTACAAAACTACACTAGAATCTTCACATAATCAATAATCGGTAACCGTGTGAAAGAGAAAGGAAATAGAATTTAGATACTCTTAAAATTTCTAAGGCAATTACTTATTGCAAAATAAAAAGTATTGCTAAGCATAATGATCAAACGAGAACTACCTCTGGTGACGAATAGGACTATCTTTTAATTTTAAAATGTTAGTTTCTTGGCCTGGAGGTATATTTTTTACAATGTACGAGGTGTTTCACAACTAATCCAATTTCTACAATAAAAAATATGAAAAGAACTCCATATGAACATATGTCCTAAACATCTAAGTTTTTGTGTTTAAGGTGTTAAAGAACTTAAAGGCATATTTTTTTTAACTTTTATTCCAATTCCGATATTTTTAAAAATTTGGGGGACGCCTTCCATGCACCAAAAGACATTTTTGGCATACAAGGATAAATTGTTGTTACCAGTATCGTCAATAAGTTCCCTTCAATTTTTTTAAATAAAAATCATTTTTAAAATTCCCATTAGGTTTGAAACAAATTGGATTTCTTGACTTTTTTATTTGATGCACGGTTTTCGCGTAAATTAATAAAAAACAATTCTTGGCATAGTCATTTCGTATCGATAATATCAAATTCTACAGGATAAATCACCTTTGTTATTTATTATTTAATTAGGTAGGGATTTGACCATGCCAAGACATTGTTTTTATTTATTTACGCAAAAACCTTGCATCAAATAAAAAATTTTAGGAAATTAAATTTATGTCAAAGCAAATGAAAATTTTAAAAGAAATTTTTATTTTAGAAAAATGTAGTTGCGTACAATTTTTTAATTAAAATATTAATTACTCTTAAACCCCTATGAACGACACTGGTAATTTTGTTTTCTTGTGTGCCAAAAATGTCTCTTGATGCATAGGAGGCTTTGCAAATTTTTTTTTAATATTTTAATTGGTGGTAATTTTCTAAAATTTGAAATAAAATATACATTTTTTATAATTTTAAATAAGGGGTAGAAAGGGGACTGGAGGGGCTAAGCCCCTTTAAGAAAAAGATTAGCTCCCTAAAAATAAATGTGTTTTTAAAATATATAGTGTATTTCTTTATTTTTTAAAGGATTAATTTAAATAATTAAAACTTTAAGATATAAAGTAAATGCTTAAATACTATATTTTTGAGATAAATTCACAGATAAAAATTTTAAGATAGCGGCTGGGCTCCATCTCGGTAAAAATATTAAATAAAAAGATTCTTGTGGCACATCATTTTAAAGCTCCTGGAGAGTAATTTATAGCCCTAGAATATATAATATAAAGTCAATACCCTCACCTACTACAAAATGGCAGTACTTTAAAAATAACTTAAATACCCGATTTGAAAAGCTATATTTCAGTTAGTAATAAAGTTAGATGTTGGATGTATTTAATGTGGTATTTTCTGAAGCTCTTTTAATTTTTTTAATGGTAATATGCAGGGTGCTTTATTAAAAAATACAGTGTGTCCCAGGATAGGTGTTACAAGAGTACAAATAGACCAAAAATTTTGGAATTTTTAAACGCCCTCTTGGGAAAACTGGTCACATGGTCCAAGACAAATAAATACAAAATTTTACTTTGATTGGTAATATACAGGGCGAGTTATAGCTAAAAATATGAAAAATGACCAAAAGTAAAGTACCTAAATATATGTCAAAATTTAAAGTTAAAGAATCTAAATAAAAAAATTGTTTAGTCAATTGTTAAAATATTACATTAACAGTTTTTAAAATACTTAGCTTAAAGCAGCGAATTTTTAAAAATAATTATTATTATTAAATTTTCTTTTAAATTTTGCTCCCTTTTACCCATTATTTAAGTTGAAATGCGTAATGTAAAAAATTGACAGTTACATTTTTTTATTCTCATTCTTAAACGTCAAATTTTGACATGAAATTTAATTCTCTACAACAATTACTAATACACTTTTTTTCTCTTTTTAAAATAGGAGTATTTAGCTCCTAGGCATTTTTCTTATTTTTAGTTATAACTCGCCCTGTGTAATACCAATTGAAGTAATTTTTTTATTAGTTTTGGACCATGCGACCAGTTTTTTCAAAATTTCGTTTTAAAATTCATCCATCATTGGTCCATTTGTCCTTTTGTAACACCTATCCTGGGACACACTGTATATACTTTTGTTCAAACCCACTTTAAGCTTTTTGTCCTAAGTGGGTCAAAAAAACGTTCTGTATACTTTTGCAAGGATATTATTATCTGGCTCTTTGCAATCTGCTTGTATTCGTAAAGATGGATTATATCATGCCGATGTCTACCTTAACTTTAAAAATATCTTATTTTTGTACTTAAACTTTAATGGAATCATAAAAAAAAAATTGTTGAGTCTATAAATAATTTTAAAGTTTAATTTAGTTTTTTCCTTATTAATTTAATTTTGCAGGTATCTCTTTATTTAACAAAAAGAATTCTAGGTAGATTAGCAAAATTTTACATTATTTGTAGTAATAATATACCGTGCTTATGTAAAATCAGGACCTCTCTCCTAACTTTTGCATTGTTGGATATGTTTTCATGATAATTGGAGGATTTTAGTAAGACAACAATAACCAAATTTAAGGCAAGAAATGACAGATATAAATGTCAAACTGAGAGTTGGGCGGCATTTAAAAAAAAATTACTGGAAAGGTGGGTCTTGTGGCACACCATTTTAAAGCTCCTGGCGAGTATTTGATAACTTCGGAATATAAAGTCAATACCTTTACTTACTACAAAATGGCGGTCCTGTATATCTAAATGGGTGGTCATATTTGCAAAACTAATAAAGTATTTTCCTAAAATTTTTTAAATCTCTCTTTAAATGTGTGTAATATACAGGATGCGTCATAAAAAAAAAACAAATACTTTTTGTCCTACCTTATATATTATTACTAATATCACCATTAAATTGTTTTTTAAAAGAAATTTAAGAAAATACCGTATAAGGTATATTTAGCTTTATTAGTTTCGGAAATATGACCATTCAAATCAGGTATTTAGGATATTTTCGCCATTTTCTAGTAGGGTAGGTAGGTGTGGCTAATAAGGCCTAGTTAAGGGAGATTTCGAATAAAATAAAAACTGTACATTTAATTTAACAAATTATATTGTAAGTCAAATTTATATACTAATTATTATAAAATGTAAAAAAAAATGTTAAAAACAAAATTAAACATTTTCAAAAACCTTGTCAATAGGGCTTATTATACTATAGTAGGGTTATAAGGCCTATGATTATTATATACTTAAAACATTAAAATATACCTGGTCTATTAGGTAATTTTGATTAACAATAAAAATAATGTCTTGCTTACACTTAAATTTTGAAAAATGAAAACAACATTCATTTTAAAGCTCCATAAATGTCAAACGTTTTCAGAATCTCCTAAAGCTAACGAATGCTAAAATTTTTAATTTTAAAACCCAAATTATAATTAATTTTTAAATTTTTATTTATATTTTATTTTTATCTTGACAACTTGCCACCGAAACGTCGATTTTTAGTTTTTTAGATACTTGTTTTAGATTTTTTTGGGGTTTTTCTTTATTCTGCTTTAAAAAAAATATTTCTGGCGTATACCCAAATAAATAACATCAATTAAACAGTGGCGGTCATATCAACTTTCCGAATATTGACAAATATACTGGATGTTCCATTAAAAATAACAAAGTTTTCTTTTATTAAAAGTTTTTTTGTCATAAATTATTAAAAAATCTTATTTTAAAAACCTTACATTTCTGGTATAGGAATTGCTGAAAAAACTTACTTTATTTTTATTCCTAAGATCTTAAAATGGCTTTATATACAAGATGTTTTATTTAGAAAAATTGACATTGACCATTTTTCTGTGGTTCTTAAACAAATAAAGTATTATAAATTACCAATTGTTTCCGTATTTACCCTTTTAGTTTGAAAAAAAACCTTTTAGAAAGTTCTTACTCAACGAGGACAAGAAAACAGATTTTTTAACAGATTTATAATGTTTGCTAAAGTAGGATTTTACCACAGATTGTACGACGCTTGTTCTCAAAATTTCGCAAGAATATTATCAACCATAGCTTTAACTAATAGGCTTGCATTTCTTATAAATACTGGTTTTTAAATGAAACATCCTGTGTTCTATTTTAAAAAACTGAGATTTATCCATTTAAATGTTTAGATTTTAGCCATGCTATAAGAAAAACCTAAATATATAAAACTAGCTTTTGCCCGCGGCTTCTCACGCGTTAATTTCGGAGTTAAACAATTTCCCGTTCATATACCGTGAACATTTTAAATATTATTATATACATATAAACCTTCCTATTAAATTACTTAAATCTATTTAAAAAAATACATCAAAATTCGTTGAATTGTGATCAGAAACTTAATAAAAAACTTTTGGTACTCCCTGTATAATATTTTTTAAAAAACTAATATTTATTTTACAAATCTTTATATTTCGGCCATTTTGTAAACCTCTAAATGTTATATTAACTTAGTTAAAATGCACTTTAGTTTTAAGGGTTTTTTAATATAACATCTCTTTGACCCACTCTATATGGCAATTCTACCATAGACCTGTGCATAATTCTTTTAAACACATTTTTTCACATTTTTATTTAATTGCAATGTAACGTCAAAATCGAATTTTAAATGTTAACTATGTTTTTTAAAACTCTGTTTATGTTTTTTTACATTATTATACATATAAACCTTACTCTTGAATCACTCTATCTATAAAAAAAACGCATCAAAATCCGTTGAGAATAGTAACGTCATTATCGAATTTTAAATGTAAACTATTCTTTAAACACTCTGTATGTTTATTTTTTTTTATTATTTTGAATAATATTATACATATATAAACCTTTCTATAGATCACTATATCTATAGAAAAACGCATCAAAATTCGTTGAGTAATATCGAATTTTAAATGTAAACTATTTTTTTAAACACTGTGATTTTTTTTATATTAATATACATAAAAACTTTTTTTTGAATCAGTTTATTTATAAAAAAACACATCAAAATCCATTAAGTAAAATATAAAAAAACCTTATATAAATAATGTCCTAAACGTCTTAGTTTTTGAACTACAGGGTATTAAAAATATTTAAAAAAATATTGTTTTTTTTTATAATTACGTTTATGCCAATTTAGATAACAAGAAAAATGGGGGACGCCTCCTTTGCACCAAAAGACATTTTTTGACATACAAGAGAAAAATTACCTTTTACCAGTGTCGTCCATAAGAGGCTTAGGTTAAATATTTTTTAAGGAAAAAATGATACACCACTGCATTTTCTAAAATAAAAATAAATTTTAGAATTCTCATTAAGCTTGAAACAAATTTATTTTGACTTTTTTTATTTGATGCACGGTTTTCTCGTAAATAAATATAAAACCATTTCCAGCATGGTCAAATCACTATCTAATTCAAGAACAACAATATCGAAGGTAATTTTTCACTGTAAAATTTGATATTATCCATACGAAATGACCTTGCCAAGAAATGGTTTTTATTTATTTACGCGAGAACCGTACATCAAATTAAAAAAGGCAAAAATCAACTTTGTTCCAAACTTCATGACAATTTTAAAAATCATTTTTATTTCAGAAAAATGCAGTGGCGTACAATTTTTTTCTTAAAATTTTTTTAACTTAAACCTCTCATGGACGATACTGGTAGATTTTTTTGTAAGCCAAAACATGTCTTTTGGTGCATAGGAAGCGTCCCCAATTTTTTCTGTTTTAATATCTAAATTGGTATAAAAGTTATTTTAGAAAAACATTTTTTTCAATTTTTAACACCCTGTAGTTAAAAACTAAGACTTTTAGGACATTATTTATACAAGGTTTTTTTATATTTTCTAATGTAGAATTAGCCCTTAAAGTTTATCAGACAAGATGTAAAACAACCTGTATAAACCTTTCTGTTGAATCACTCTATTTATTTAAAAAAGCCCCATCAAAATTCATTGAGAATAGTACGTCAATATCGAATTTTAAATGTAAACTATAATTTTAAACACTCTGTATATGTTTTTTATTAAATATTACTATACATATAAGACTTTCTCCTGTTTGTTTTTTTTTAATATTAGTATACATATAAACTTTCCTTTTAAATCCGTCTAATTATTAAAAAAGCAGCAATAAAATCCGTTAAGTAATATCGAATTTTAAATGTAAACTTTTTTAAAACACTTTGTATATTCTTTTTCCGACACTGGCTAAACGACCGCCAAGACCTTTCATTTAAACCCAAACAAGACTACTTTTTGACGACCGGAAGTTGCGACCGGAAATGACGATTTTATTGCAGATTCGGTATCTAGAAGTCGTAAGGAATCCAAATAAGTTAAAATTTTTAAAAATATCCATTAATAAAAAAGTTGAAAAATAAAAAATTGTTAAAAATATTTAATTTGTAATCTCCAAGTCAAGATTATAATTATTTTTACATTCACCATTTTGTCGATATTTTTACAATACTCCACTCATAAAAGTTTAAGGTTATGTCAATCGTTTAACAACTAAGATTAACCGGTCGCGAATACCGTGGTGCCCCGGAGCTCTGAAGCGGCGGTCCGAGGCGCGACGGCCATATTTCTAGGTTATTATGTGGCTATGGGAAATTATGGCAGCGTTGCCGCTTCGGTTTAATATGAGGTCATCTCCAAGTGTTCAACTAAATTCAGTGTTAGGTCTGGCAACTATGCATTGATTCATTGTTATGCTAATACCCAGGCTTCAATTAAGCCTCCGTTTAACAATTTACTTATCAGATCCTCTATAGCGTAGTGGTATATGGCGTTGGGTTCTCACGCAGGCGGTACGGGTTCGAATCCCGGTCCAGGCGAGACTTTTTTAATTAATTTATAGGTCGTTCCGAATATGGTTAGGTGATGACGTCAGGTGCTACCTATCTATAAAAACTACCCTATCTATCACGTGGTTTAAAATCATTCAACTTTGATGATAGATATCTCGAAAACAAAACCTTTTCGAGTAATTTTTTTAGATTTGTGATCAGCGCCCTATAAAATTCCCGTATGGCAAATTTAGTCGAAATCGGAGTTGCTTACACTTTTGAGACAATAACCCCGTTTTTTTTTGGGGCGTAGAAGAGTAATATATACAAAATTTTAAGCTGAATCCGATTCTGCTTTTTAGTCATAACTTTTTTTAAACATTCTGTATACATTACAATATTTTTGTAACATTAAAAACGTTTAAAAACCCCAAAAGTTTTGTCATGTTTCTTTAAACAACAGAAATATTGGACTTTCTCGGCTCTTTTGAATTTCTTACGACACAGGTATTTTTCCGGAGAGCTGGAAAGCTGCACGTGTTCAACCTATTCCCAAGAAAGGATCTAAATCACTTCCATTTAACTATAGACCAATTTCAATTCTCTAAGTTCTTTGTAAACTAAAGGAAAAATTAATTAATTCACAAATTCTTAAGTACTTAGAAAAACACAAAATTTTGCATGACAGGCAGTATGGATTTCGCCACAAAAGATCTACAGCAGATCTTCTTTCCTTCATATCACACTGTTGGAATAAGTCTCTTGAGTTTCTAGGTGAGTCCCAGATCGTTGCTCTTGATATATCCAAAGCTTTTGACCAGGTCTGGCATACCGAACTTATTAATAAACTTCCCTCCTATGGTCCTTCAACTAAACTCTGTACTTGGCTCTCTAGTTATCTATCTGATTGACGTATATCAGTTATTGTGGACGGCCATTCTTCAAGCTTTCACCAAGTAAATGCTGGAGTCCCTCAGGGCTCAGTTCTGGCACCAACATTGTTTCTTCTTCACATCAACGACCTTCTCTCGGCCACAACTAATTCCATTCATATTTTCGCCGACGATAGTACCCTACACTCCAGTTTTCAGGTTCCTAAACCCATCACTAAACCTGACTTGGAAAACAAACGCAAAGCGATGCAGATATCTCTTTCGCAGGATCTTAATTTAATATTGGATTGGGGCGCCAAAAATCTCGTCCATTTGAATGCATCCAAAACACAATCATGTTCCTTGTCGGGAAAAGAGTCATCAAATACTCATCCTCTACTTATGAGCGGCCAAGTTTTACAGAGCAAAGACACCTTCAATCTTGAAGGCGTCACATTTGAAAGTAACCTTAACTGGCATAAACACATTGTATCTATAGCCACGGCAGCTTCAAAAAGATTGGATTTCTCTTTCGAGCCAAAAGTATTTTTCCGCTTCTAATTTATACACTTTATATGTGTCCCAAATCCGACCTCCCTTGGAATATTGTTCCCATATCTGGGGCATGGCCTCCCCCACAACCCTAAGCATTCTTAATTTTCTTCAAAGAAGAGCTATTCGTCTCATTAATGATCCTTCACTTACAGAAAGGCTTCCCTCTCTTGCCCATCGTCGGGCTGTGGGGGATTTATCGCTCTTTTATAGGTACTTTCATGGCTTCTGCTCTGAAGAATTGCCCAGTATAGTTTCTCCACTCACGGTTCCCAACAGAGAAACTCGTGGTTCCGCGCGTATGCATCCCTATACGGTCCAACCGGACAGGCCCCGAACTTCTCACTTTGTTAGTTCTTTTATCCCTACAGTTTCTAGATTGTGGAACCTGCTGCCCGCGGAGGTCTTTCCTTCCCCCAAATCTTCAAATATTTAAGTCCCGTGTGAACAAACTTCTTCTTGCCTCGCTTAAGACACCCACGGTACGTTAGTATTTAGGCTTTAAGCCTTCGTGGTTTGTCCAAAGATAAAAAAAATTGGGCCACCCTATATTTTAAAAATCTTCGCTTTAATCAATTTTTACCTTTTTATGTAAAATATGTTAAAAAATATTTATTCTTTTTTAAAATTTCCATACAGAGTCGCTTAAAAGAGCTATTTAGTTCTGGTTAGTTTATAGATTATACTATGCATAAATTTGGCGCCCTTTAGAGTAAACAATAAAATTTAAAACAGATTGTTATTTGTCATCTCCAAAACTATTAGCCAAATATTATGGCAATACAACTACTTTTAACAAAACTAATTATAAGAAACTAAAACTAGAATACATTTTTAACATCCTGTATATCAGAAATCATCTCCTTTTGCACTAAAGTAAGTTGGGTTAAATTGTCATATTTTAGCCTTAGAAATTTGTGGTAGCATTTTTTCCGGACTTTTAGAGACACACGGTATAATAAATGCTTAGGATTTTGTAGTTCCCAAAAATATTTCATGGTCTTCATTGCTTTCTCCAAAAAGATTATTTAAAAACAGTAATTCATTGTTCATTTATATTTATTTTTTGTTTGCTAATACTAAACTGGTGCAATTAACAAATACTCCCAAGGCGGATGTAGGATTGTGTAAATGATCTATTTCGCAAAAAAAATCGCACAAGGAAGTTAATAGTTCTTATTGTTTACCTGTGTTTTATTTTTGTGGGTTTGGTCCTCATTTAAGGTGTAACCCCAATCAGGTTTTTGAACAGGTGATGTCCCAATTGATAAGGGTGTTAAATAAGCCAAAATAATGTTAGTACTTTATATAAAAAAAGTTCTATCGTGTTTTGTTAGAGAGTTATTCACCTTCAAAGATATAATAAAAATATTATTTTATTTATAACTTTCGAACCGTTAATACAATATCAAAAAAGTACATAAGTAGGCTACAGGTTAGGGTGTCCGTTATTACCCAAATCAATTTTTTTTTAGCGATCGCCCCCTGAACTTTTAGTTTATAGTCTAAAAAATATATATCCAATGTAAAAATGCTCTTAATTCCTGATTTAAACCGTGCCGAAATCATTTTGCTTTTCCCATTTAAATAACAGGGGATTTTTGGACTTTTTCTTTTATTTTTTTTTCAGAGACACACATGGATGAAAAAATCTACTTATTGCATATTCTGATAGGAAATGTATCGCTCTACAAAAGTTCTCTTACGAGTTTTCGATTAGGTCACTCCTTTAAGAGTTATTTAGCGTCAAACGTTGAGATAAGATTGAGTTGTGGCCATCCTCGAGAATTTAATAGTAACCCGGCATTTTTTAAATCAAACACTCTGTATATTACATCAGCGTTAAATAGATATTTTAAAGAGCTTTAGGAAAATACCATATTTGATATATCTATCTCTTATAGTTTTGGAAATATGACCATTCAAATCTAAAAAATAGTAGATATTTATAGTGTCTATTTTACAGTGCATTTCTTTATTGTCCCTCCTCCCCTTTTATTTTTTGTACGGATCAATTTAAAAAGTTAAACTTTAGGATATAAAATTAAATGCATAAATACTATATTTTAGAGCGAAACTAACAGATGAACATTTCAAGATGGCGGCTGGGCGCCATCTTGGAAAAAAGTTAAATGGAAAGGAGGGTTTTGTGACACATCGTTTAAAAGCTCTCGACAAGTACTTTATAACGAAGCACCCTGTATATTATATTACCATTAAAAAGATCTTTAACAATACTTAAAGAAAATACCACATTAAGTAAATTTAACTTAGTTTTGGAAATATGGCCATCCAAATCAGGTATTTAGGTAATTTTAAAAGTAGCGCCATTTCAAATTTGGTAAAGTAATTGACTTTATGTTTTAGGATTATAAAGTACTCTTTGGGAGCTTTAAAATGATGTGCTACAAGACCCCCTTTCCATTTAATTTTATTCCGGCGGCCAGCTGCCATCTTTTATCTGTCAATTTCACTCTAAAATATAGTATTAATCATTGACATTCCAACACGGATGGACTGGCCAAAGTCACCGATCAGTAATTCCATAGCAGTGCGACTGAAAGAGAGATAAGAGATGGAGCTAGTTTGGGCAAAATCCATTTGACATTCATGATGCATGGTGTTTTATGGTGTTTCTTCTTGTTGTTGTCAAAGTCATTTTTAATTTATTTGTGACTATTTTTGTTGGTTTTTATTTTAATGGACAACATAATTTATTCTAGTTTGCTGTATAACAATTTAAGATATTAAAAAAAAATACAGGTACCTACTTTCCTTTTGATCAAAAATTACATTTTTGGCCAGACCTCGTAGATGACCGACACAATTCAATATCTGATGATTGTATTGTTGATTTGCGACTATGCAGAACTTTTTATAAAGAATAACTTTTTTCGTAAAATGAATAATAAAATTTTTTCCCATATGACGCCAACTTAATTACTCAGAAACACTGTATATATAAGATGTAAATGTACGTATATAAGTGGTTTCTTAAAGTAGATACATAAGACGTATTAGATATCCGTACATAAGATGTTCAATTTAGATCCTGGACGTAATGACGTAAATTGGTTCTAAAATGTAAGTCTTATGTACGTACTTTAAAGTACATAAATAAGAAGTACATTTTAGATTCCTGGACGTAACGACGTAAAATGTACGTACTTTGTACTTACTGTACTGATTGGGTTCTACTCTAGAGCGTCAAAAGGAGTAAAGTTAAAATTTTACAGGTTGATTAATTTTAAAAATAATCCTAAAGCTTTCAGGTCTGGCGCTTTTTTCCCAAACTATCTCCATCTCCTCCCGGACCTTTCTACTACTATGATAATACTGATTTGATACAGCAGGCCCGGTCCATACGCATTAGAATGTCATTGGTATTAATGCATTAATTTTATATCATAAAATTTTACTTTTTTGAGCTGATCCATTCAAACATTAAAGAAATGCACCGCATATCCGACACTAAACTTAGTGCTTATAAGTAGCTTAGATCTGAAGATATAATGGAAATTTAACATATTTTTTTAGATTTGGACAAAAAAACTAAAACTGCTTTATTCTTAAAAAGTTTTGTTGAGTAACTTTTTCCTGCTGCAATTTTTTATAAGCGCAGGCGCCCTTTACTTTTTAAAAATTGCTGCAATTTTTTAATCATTTAAGAAAAATACAACAAGTGAAATTTTTTTAATACCACTGCAATTTTAAAGTTTTTTTTTCAAATATCAAAATTAAAAAATATCATACAAGCATTTAACTTAACCTAGAAGCGCGTCAAGTAATGATTTAGCAATATTTATAGATATCAAATTAAAAATACATTTGTGCAATTGTTGTATTTTTAAGAATTTTACAAATAATTAAATTAGTTGTTTTCAAATTTTGATAAGTTCATAAACCTTACTGTCCAAACAAATTGTAGCTGTAAATTTTAAACTGTAAAAATATTAAATAAAATTACATACCAGAAACATTGCAACAAGAAAAATCTCATTCAATAATACTTTCAAACTGTAAAAATAGTTTTATTAAAAAATAAGAGAGAAAACTTCATGTTGCGTGTAATTTTTCTTGCAAAGCAATGTTTTGCATCTGTCTAACACTATCTAATCTGGCAATGCGGATTTTCTTTTAGAGCTTATTGAGATCACCAACCGCAGACCGGTTTCGAACTATTTTGTTTTCATAGCTCTAAACGAAAGATCTTTGGCTAGTGTAAAAATCCGCATCGCCAGATTGGATAGTAATCGACGGATTCAAAACTTTGCTTTGCAGGGAATTTACAAGCAGTAAGTAGTTTTTCTCTCTTATTTTCTGGTAGAACGATTTCTGACCTGTTTAAATAGCATTTTATCCATACTAATATATAAAGAGGTAAAGTTTGTAACATGTGAGTTTGTAGGTTTGTAGCCGCTAATCTTCGAAAGTACTGAACCTTTCATAAAAATTGTTTCACAATCAGAAAGCTACACCATTCAGAAGTGTTATAGGCTATATTTACTATGATTAAACAAAAACTTCAGACATTAACGCCCAACGAAGTCGGCTATCTTGGATAAACTATAACTAAAATTCGATATTGACGTTACCATTATCAATGGATTTTAATGCGGTTTTTTTAATAGATAGAGTGATTCAAAAGGAAGGTTTATATGTATAATAATATCAAAAAAACATATACAGAGTGTTCATTTATTTAAAATTCGATATTACTCAACGGATTGTGATGCGTTTTTTTAAATAGAATGATTTAAAAGTAAGGTTTATGTGTATTATATATAAAAACATAAACAGAGTGTTTAAAAAATACTTTACATTCTCAGCGGATTTTCATGCGGTTTTTTAATAGATAAAGAGATTTAAGAAAAAGGTTTATATGTATAATAATGTCAAAACATATATACAAAAGGTTTAAAAAATAGTTTTTATTTAAAATTCGATATTGATGATACTATTGTAATTAAAGAAAAAATGTTTATAGGAATTGTGCACCGGTATTTATGGTTTATAAAAAACAATATATAGAATTGCCACACACAGTGTGTCAAACAGATGTTATATTAAAAACCCTTAAAACTAAAATGCATTCTAACTATGTTATTATACCATTTAGAGGTTTAGAAAATAATTATTATTATTTAAAAAATAATATAACAATTTTTTTGTATTAAGTTTCTTATCACTATTGAACGGATTTTGATGCGGATTTTTAAATATATAGAGTGATTTAAGAGAAAGGTTTATATTTATATAATAATATCCAAAGTCTTTACGGTATAGGGAAGGGAATTGTTTTACTCCGAAATTTAACGTGTACGTAGCCGCGGGCAACAGCTAGTCTTCTCATAAACAAGAAATAGAGGCTGTTTATTCTTAAGTAAAATAATAGTTTAAAAAGTTTCCAAGCTCTTTGTAATATACAATTTTTTTTATTTTAACTGTATTTTTTAAGCAGAAATATATTTTAAAAAAAATAAAGTTTTCAATCCAATAAAAATAGATGTATCTCTTAGTGGTACACGTAACTTCATCATTCTGAGGATTGTTTCGTGGCCTGTCCGAAAATAAAAAAGGAAGAAAATAACATAATGTTTAAAATATTTTAATTTGACCCATTTCGTAATGGTTTTTAATTACTACCTAAAAAGCTAATTTTAATACTGGGAGCAACATAAACACATTTTTTTTACAATATTTATAAGCTTAAATTTATGTTATTTTAAAAGGGTGGCCTTTGTAACTACCGGACAAATTTTTTAATAACATATTAGTTATTTTTACCAACGCCCCAGGTAAAAGGAGTGTTTTAAATGTTTTAAATATTTCTTTATTTATCTATATATATTATGTTTGGCCTAGAAAAATGTTAAACAAATAATATTTACATTGTTATTGAGTGTTAGGTAAGTTCAAACCTGTTATATTAAAAACAAGGTTTTTGTATATTTTTCCAAAACAAAAAAAAGCTTTTAAAATAACATAAAATTAATATATTTTACAAAATTAAATTAAGTGAAGGCGCCACTAGATTTAGTAAATTTAATTAGGTTAGGGCTAAATAAGCCCCTTACTGCTGTTAATAACACTGCCTTTTATCAAAATCTTTAAGCTAATAATAAAAAAACGAAGTTTGTATTTAACAACCGATATCTAAGAAAACATGCAGTTTCGGTCCTATGTTTATATAAACTTTTTTAAAAGAATTAGCTCAGAAGTAGGCCCTTTTTTATCGCTTTTATAAAACACCCTGTATAGATAAATTACAATTCCTGATTTCATAAAATTATTCTTTTAATAAATTTAGATTTTAAAAGATCCATTTTAAAAAGTAAGTCAACAGTGGTACCTAACGGCGCGGCGGTATTCATGACCATTTTGTCTTTCATAGAGTTTGGTCGTATTCGAATACTCAGTATTCTAAATAGTATTTAGAATACATTGGGCCAGTATTCGAATAGTATTCGTATAGATTTGTGTATTTGGTATTCGGTATTAGGCAGAATACTTTTTGGTCAGTATTCGGAATTCTGTATTCGACTACTTTTTCAGTATTCGACAAATACATTTTTTGAGCATTCGAATACCGCAATGTGGATAGCAGTATTCAAAAATATAAAATTCTGAGGTGGGAAATTTTTTTGGTCTTTAAAATTTATAAGTTTTGGTAAAAAATTAGGTGAGAACATTTTTTCTCTCTTTAAAATTTTGAAGCATCGACTTTTTTCGATTAGTATTGGAATACCGAATCCGGGTATGTATCTTGTTAAGCTATAACAAATCGCATTTTCAGGAATATTTAACGAGAGTGTTCCATTTTTAATATCCAAAACTCCCATATATTTAAATTCTGTAACTACAGCTTTATTAAAAAAAATAATAATAATAATAATAATAATAAAATAAATAAACGCCTCAGAGTGCGTGAATATGTGGACAAAAATGCCAAAATAATTTTTTCGTAACAACATTCTAAAATGCCTGCATTTCTACTCACAGATAATAACAAGACAAATCGTTTTCTATTTTTTTTACTTTTAGTACAGGAAAATTGTATGTTGAGGTTAGACAAATTAGAGACAAGCTATTTTTTTTTAATGTGTAGAAAAGAGTGCCAGAATTAACATACTAAAAGTCTACTACGATCGAGGGATTTTAAATATATAAAAAAATCCGCCATCTTGTTTTTTTTTAATTATGCATTTACAAAAAATTACAGAAATACATTATTTTTAAAGCTAAATAAGACGCATCTTTTGATATAAAAAATCAATTTTTCAGCTCTTAAAATAAAAAAAACTAAAAGTTTTTAAAAATAATGATTACTTAAAAAAATAATAATAAAATTATGAATCAAGAATAACTTAAGTGGTATATTTTACTTTTACAAAATATAAAAACAAATTTAACCTAAATAAACCTTTTAAATTAATCCTATTAGTCAAAAAATGTTGTTCTGTACATTTTTTGGTAGAAGGCAACACGGCCAGGCCCGACGAGAGGGCGTTGAGGGCGGTACAAATTACCGGGACCCAGGATAAAAGTGGGCCCGTCTACCAGGCTACTTATTATTTTTTACAAATATTAAATTTTAGAGAAAAATTTATGGAATCTGCGTAACTCTTCAGTAAATATGATAAATATAAAATAGGACACGCCCCACTTTACAAATAAAAACAATGTGTTGGACCCGAAATTGGGTTTTCGATTTATTTTTGCCTCCCAAATGCGTTTCCGTGGCCATAATTGACTCATGAGGTCACAATTTTAGCTAGCAATAAGAAATAAAAAAAAATTGAATATTAACGGTTTTTCTCAGCAATTTTTTAAAGATTGAAGAATAATCAATTAAACTAATCACGTATTCGTGTTAAGAAGGCGAAATATAACAAAATCATTATATCATACTTTTTTGTAAAATGGTGTTGTTTTGATCATCTTTTCTTTGTTGTTTCCTACTTTTTCTATTTTTTATTTTATTATTAGTATTATTATTTTTATTAAACTTTGGCCAGCATGTTCTGGTCTCTTTTAGTATTTCTAAATATTTTTTAGCAATACTTTCTTATAAAAATTAAATAGTGACCCAGACATGCCACATATGTTTTTTTGTTGTATTTTTACGTTTTGAACACGATTTCGAGTTAGATTTGCTCCAGCACACACCACTCTTCAGTAAATGGCAGAAAACCGTCAAAATGAACACGGCTAGATGAAATAGACTTAATATTTCCGACGTTAGAGTTATTCTATGATACATTAATTAAAAGTATTTTTAATAGTTTAAACTTTCGGTTTTTTACTAATATTTAGTTTCGTGAACACTGCAGTTTTAAACATGTTGAGTTTTAAAATGTCTTTGGTATAAAATAATGGTCTAAAATGAAGTAAGCACTTTTTATCATTGAGGAATCTTCTTTAAAGACTAGGATGCTTTTATGCTTTTTGTTGAACTTTGCATATAATTCTGTTGTGAACTTCCCCAGTAGTCATTTCTCTTCATAGCTTGTTGTGTCACAGTCGTTTGTAAACTAAGTTGTAAAAAGTGAACGTCCCGGTTGAATTCCCAGCATTTTTCCAACAATTGTCTTATTGTAAAAAATTTAATAGACTGTTGATCTGCTTCGTTGGAAGCCGCCTTGGTAGTCTCTAATACTTTTTTCCACAATAGGTTGCTACACTTTTTTATCGATTTTTTAAGTATAGTATTGTTTCGTTTTCCTATATCAGCAATATAAGCCTGTGTAGGTGTCTGGGCAATGGTTCTCCTTCATTCTCCCTTTGTTGTTTTTAAGCCCATTAATGACATTAAAAAGCAATAAAATTAAATGAGAGATATTTACTATAATAAAAAAGACGATTCTTAAAAAAGTTTAAGACCCTGTATCTTGAAAACTATGAATTTCCGGACCTATGTTAGATAAACTTTTATTTTATAAAACAAGCTTAAAAATAAACCCCTTAAATTTGTACCACAACCCCTTATATTTTTGTAAATTTACTCTAATTTTAAAATTGCTCGATATAATAGTATTACAGTATTGCTTTCTGTATATGCAGAGCATCGTATCCAATTATATATAGTAACAAAATTATTTTAGTGCATAAGAGTGGTATGATTTTTCTCCCAAAATTCCTAGCTCTCAACGCACTCTGCGCCGCCATTATTTTGCAGAGAAAGGGCGATGCAAGGGGTGCACTTGCATCACCCTGGTATTTTGGCAGAGTAAGACCGCGTTCCAACCTTATATTTTCGGTGAGCGAAATATCTTAAATCAAATACCCGCGCGTCTGGAAATTACATTACATACAAGTTCAGCCAAACCAATAATCGTAAACAGGCAATGCGTAGAAAGGAGATGGTAACGCAAATGCCGGCATGTAATTTCGGATAGGATGTATATTTATGTAGTATGTATTAGCTAAATTGAAAGGTAAGCTAAGAAAAGTTTACATGCCGGCATTCGCATTAGACCATCTCCTTTCCACTCATTGCCTGATTACGATTCTGTTTGGCTGAACCTGTATATAAAAATTTAGGTCAATACCTTTGTTTTTGCTGTTTAATGTTTTTTACGTTCATGTAAAATAAACTAAGGTATTCCTTAAAAATTTAAGAGGCACCAAAAAAATAAACCACACACCTCCGTAAAAGAAATTCTGGCAAGTTATCGTAAAAGAATTCAGAGTTGGGTCGAATACTGACAATCGGTATTCAAATACGAATATCTACAAATACCTAAAAAAATATTTAAACACCGAATATTTGAATACCTACTTAGAAAAAAAAGTATTCGGTATTCCAATTCTAATGGAAAAAATCGATGCTTCAAAATTTTAAAGAGAGAAAAAAATGTTCACACCTAATTTTTACCACAACTTATAAATTTTGAAGACCAAAAAAAAATTTCCCACCTCAGAATTTTATATTTTTGAATACTGCCATCCACATTTCGGTATTTGAATGCTCAAAAAATGTATTTGTCGAATACTGAAAAGTAGTCGAATACAGATATCCGAATACTGACCAAAAAAGTATTCTGCCTAATACCGAATACCAAATACACAAATCTATTCGAATACCGGCAAAACGTATTCTAAATACTATTTAGAATACTGAGTATTCGAATACGACCAAACTCTATGAAAGATAAAAATGGTCATGAATACCGCCGCGCCGTTAGGTACCACTGTTGACTTTCATGAAATCAGGAATTGTAATTAATCTATACAGGTTGTTTCATAAAAGCGATAAAAAAATTAAGGGCCTACTTCTGAGCTAATTCTTTAAAAAAAAGTTTATATAAACATAGGACCGAAACTGTATGTTTTCTTAGATATCGGTTGTTAAACACAAACTTCGGTTACTTTATTCTTAACTTAAAGATTTTTTAATTGATTTTGATAAAAGGCAGTGTTATTAACAGCAGTAAGGGGCTTATTTAGCCCTAACCTAATTAAATTACTAAGTCTAGTGGCGCCTTCACTTAATTTAATTTTGTAAAATATATTAATTTTATGTTATTTTAAAAGCTTTTTTTGTTTTGGAAAATATACAAAAACCTTGTTTTTAATATAACAGGTTTGAACTTACCTAACACTCAATAACAATGTAAATATTATTTGTTTAACATTTTTTCTAGGCCAAACAATATATATATATATATATATATATATATATATATATATATATATATATATATATATATATATATATATATATATATATATATATATATATATATATATATATATATATATATGTATATATATATATATATATATATATATATTTATGTATATATATATATATATATATATATATATATATATATATATATATATATATATATATATATAGATAAATAAAGCAATATTTAAAACATTTAAAACAATCCTTTTACCTGGGGCGTTGTTAAAAAATAACTAATATGTTATTAAACAATTTGTCCGGTAGTTACAAAGGCCACCCTTTTAAAATAACATAAATTTAAGACTATAAATATTGTAAAAAAATGTGTTCCTGTTGCTCCCAGTATTAAAATTAGCTTTTTAGGTAGTAATTAAAAACCACTATTATTTCTTGTTTATGAGAAGACTAGCTGTTGCCCGCGGCATCGCCCACGTTAAATTCGGAGTAAAACAATTTCCTTTTCCTATACCGTAAAGATTTTTGGATATTATTATATAAATATAAACCTTCCTCTTGAATCACTCTATTTATTTAAAAAAAACATCAAAATCCGTTAGGAATGTAAACCATTTTTTAAACACTCTGTTTATGTTTTTTTTGGATAATATACATATAAACCTTCCTCTTAAATCAGTCTATCTATTAAAAAACCGCTTTAAAATCCGTTGAATAATATCGAATTTTAAATGAAAAGAATTTTTTAAACACTCTGTATATGTTTTTTTGGATATTATTATACATATAAACCTTTCTTTTAAAACACTCTATCTATTAAAAACGCATTAAAATCCATTGAGAATGGTAACGTCAATATTGAATTTTAGTTATAGTTTATCCAAGATAGCCGACCCGTGCCCACTTTGTTGGGCGTTAATGTCTGAACGTTTTGTTTAATCATAGTAAAATATAGCCTATAACACTTCTGAATAGTGTAGGTTTCTGATTGAGAAAGAATTATTATGATAGGTTCAGTACTTTCGAAGATTAGCGGCTACAAACCCACAAACTCACAAAGTTACAAACTTTACCTCTTTATATATTAGTATAGGGTAGGGCGGGGCTAGTTGAGCATTTTTTCACTTGATCGGTTATAGCTCCTCAACAATATGTGTTAATGGCCTATGATGCATACTGATGGATTGGCAATTTCTCTCTTAGAAATAGTGTCCATAGTAACTTCTTTTTAGTAAGCTAAATTAAGGAGCTACATCTATTTTAATGTAGATAGTCAGGTATGCTCAACGTACCCCATAGGTGAGGTAAGTTGAGCAAGGGTATGGGGCTAGTGGAGCACTTAGAAAGTACAGCCAAATTATAGGTTTAATGTTAGGTAGGTTTACAATAAAAATACATTTTGACAATTTGCTTTTTATATTTATAATCCTATAGTCACAAAACAACAAATCTCATCAATAAAACTGCAACGTACCTATCTTAGCCTAACTACTGAATTTAAACTTGAATATTTGTATAGTTATCATTAACATAGCTTATACAAATCATAAAAAAAAACATTTAAGACATTTAGGAGTCTAAATCTTCATTTAAAACAAAACAAAGTAATTTTTTATTTGGTTAAAAAAACTAAAAATCAAATCAACAAAACATTAACTCCAAGTTAACTTTATTATAGCATTAATTAAAGATTAGACTTTCTATTAAAAAACAGACTTTATATGCAACTATCAATATTGCTGATATAATTTAAAAAAATATATTAAATAGATATTATTTGTCAGTGATTTGGCTCCTTTTCTTGGACTAGCCTTTGGGTATGGTCGAACTATTTCCGGAGAAAATTTATGAATTAGATAAGCTCGTTTTTTTTTGTTGCTTGTACGGGATGCAGCCTCATATAAGTCTTGAGTAGTATAGGAACCTCTAGTAGTCGAACTTTTATAAGTCCGTATCCTAAAAAATAAAAAATCATTTTATACTTCTGTTAAAATCGTGGGGTTAGGTGGACAACTGTAGCTCAACTAACCCCAACCTGAAATTTTAAAGAAAAAGTGAATTTATTAAAAAACGGATAGAATTATATTCAGTATCTTTATAAAAATCAAAACTGCAATAAATTTACTAAAGATTAACACTTACCTGATTGAAAAAGGATATTATTTAACTATCACAGACGAAATGTTCTGTCTGAAAATTATTATACTTTTTAATCACAAAATAAACAATACGTGGGGTACTTTTCTCGATCGCCGCGTCACCACTGGCGGTCGCGCGATGTGTTCCTCTTGCGCAACCCCTTCTTTACGCTATTTGATGCGTTTGCGTACGGTCGATTGTTTTTGATATATTTGGATTGCCCAATTTACCTCTATGCTCAACTAGCCCCGCCCTACCCTAGATGAAATGCAAATTAAACAGGTCAGAAATTATTCTACCAGAAAATAAGAGAGAAAACTACTTACTGCTTGTGATTTCCTTGCAAAGCAAGGTTTTGAATCCGTCGATTACTATTCAATCTGGCGTTGCGGATTTTCACACTAGCCAAAGATCTTTTTATAAAGCTATGAAACATAAATAATAGTTTAAAAAAACTAAAAAACACTCTTTTATATGCAACCGAACTAAAAATTAGAAAATCGTTTTTCATTACAAAGAGTTTGTCACTTCAGAGTAAAAAGCGTGGGGTGCATTTTACTATTTTTTCATAACTTTTCCCTCATAGATATTTGCAAATAGAATAATTATAACATTTAATATATTAAGCACCCCACGCTTTTATTCTGAAGTGACAAACTCTTTGTAATGAAAAATGATTTTCTAATTTTTAGTTCGGTTGCATATAAAAGAGTGTTTTTTTAGTTTTTTTAAACTATTATTTATTTTTCATTTTTTAGTTCGATATATCAATTAGTTTTTTAAAAATAAATGCTCCAGTTTATTCACTAAAAATTCCTTCGCCATTTTGTCAAGAGACACAGAGGATCTGTAAAGGAATTTATTTATCCTGGCGGTCCCAATCAGGATAACGGGATACTGTTTTTAAATTATTGCATTGTCATCGGTCCTTGATACGTGTGCAAAGTTTCAAAGAAATGGAATCGCTGGAAGTTGGTAAAAATTGGGCTCAAAGATTCCGTTACATAGATAGATAGATAGATAGATAGATAGATAGTTACAACCCAAGCTAATAAAAGCGTGTTAAAAATAGTTCAAAACCAGTCTGCGGTTGGTGATCTCAATTAGCTCTGAAAGAAAATCCGCATTGCCAGATTAGAAAGTATTCGCCAGATTACACGCAGCATGAAGTTTTACTCTCTTATTTTTTGGTAAAACTATTTTAACAGTTTAAAAGTATTATTGCATGATATTTTTCTTGCTGCAATATTTCTGGCATGTAATTTTATTTATTATTTTTGCAGTTTAAAATTTACAGCCACAATTTTTGTTTGGACAGTAAGGTTTATCAACTTACCAAAATTTCAAAACAACTAATTTAATTATCAAAAAGTAGGATAGTTTTTTTTTAGAATATAACAAAAATAAGTAAATGTTGGGTAAAATTGAATATTATGTCAAAATTTAGGTTTTAACCATTAAAGTAAAAAAGAAGTATTTAGGATTTTTCTACATAAGCATTAAAACTAAATTACTGGGCAAAAAGGTGAAAAATTTAAAATAAAATTGAACTATATTAAATATTCTTTTAAAATTCGCTTTATCGTGTCAAATATTTAAGTGGTAATGTTAAACAACAAAAATTGACAAAAACATTTTATTTTCTTTAATGCCTTAATTTTTAATTTTGACATAAAATACATTTCTATACAATATTTAGTTATAAAACTTGATCTATTTTTTATAAATAAAGGTACTTTAGTCTTGGACATTTTTCATATTTTTACTTATATTAGCTCGCCCTGTACAATACTAATTGAAGTAAATTTTGTATTTCATAGTTTTAGACCATGCGACCCAATTGTCCAAATGTCGATTAAAAATTTGATATTTTTTGTGTATTTGTTACATCTATCCAGGGACACACTGTATATATATAATATTTTTTTTTTGTTTAATTTAAATAAATATACAACTTGCAACTTATAATACTTATCGTAAACCTTTTGTTAGAAATATTTCTGCAGGTGCCCATATATTTAATTAATTTAGATTAGAGCTAATAAAGTCCCTAAATGCTACACATAACAATGCAAAATTGCATGAAAATCGGATAAGGGATGCATTAATTTAGAATACACATATATTTTTTTAAGTTTAACAACCCGTATCTCGGAGAAAATGCTTTTTAGGACCTATGTACATATACCTAAATACATATTAACTAACTTAATTTAGAAAATTTGCTCAATAATAAACTTTTATTTTTTTTTACTGCATGTTAAGAAATAAGAATTATTTAAATTATTATTTAAACTACTAATTAATTGAAACTGCGATGTGCTCTAAATGTTGTACGTACATATTATAAATTATGTTTTATCACCTTCTGCAAATATTACGTTATTTCCTAATAGCCTTGGTACCTAAATAAAACAGAAAATTATCTTAAGCGGAAATTTTTATTATCCTTATTAGGAATTTTAAATTTTAAAATAAACAAAAAGGTAAATATCAGAATTTTTAAACAGCAGTATTTAAAAAATATATTAAGAAACTAATTTAAATTTAAAATTATTAAGGTCGAAGCATTCTTAATTTCATATCACTTTTGGGTACGTATCCATCAAATCAACAACTAAGAACTTTTTGTTTATGTTGCATGTTTCCTACCATAATGGTCCAGTAGATTGAGCATTGTTGTAACAACAAAATAAAAATGTATCTGTGTGTTTCGTGTTCCCATTTCAAGTCGGTAAAGGTACATATACACACCACAAAAGCAACAATGAAAACCTTTTTTGTTACTAAATGTTGCTTTGTGTTCCAAAATTTAGTGTATTCCTTTTACTTTGTAGAACCGTTCTGAACCGTTCTCTAAACTGTCAATAGTGTCAAGAACGGTTTTCAACATGAAAAAATGTCAAAAAATTGTAAAAGGAACACTTATGGTGTCGTTCCGGGCGGTTCTGAAGCATAAAAGGAATACACCAATTGCGAAACAAATGTCAACAGGTTTCAACTTTTTATCTCCGCTAAGGCAGCTAAAAACAGGAACAATTTTAGTTTTGTTTATAGTTTTTACGTTTACACTTTGTTAAAAGTCAGCAATGGTTCTTCGATGATTGCGTACGGAACTGTAGGAGAGAAAGAGAGAAAATGTAGTTTAAAGAAACTAAAAAACACGCTTTCATAGAATATTAAATTAAAAAACAAAAACACGCTTCTAAAGCTACACATTAACACAACATTAAACTAAAAGGTTACAAATCATTATAAAAATAATCCGCCCGACGCTTTTTTACAAAAATACTAGTATTTTTCGTTTATTATTATTTAAGAATTATTTTTAAAATTTTGTTTAACCTTTTAGTTTAATGTGCTTTAAAATCGTATTTTTAGTTTTTTTAAACTATAATTATTTTCTAACCCAATTCACTACTAAGTTGACATTAAAAAATTAGCATTAGGCATTACTTCTTTTTAGCTAACCATTTAGTAAAATGTGTCTATGGTTTATATCGATATTATGGGCACTGCTAATCGTAGAAAAATTAAATAGCATAAAATCATTCTTTAGCTAAGAAAACGTACTTTTTATACGTATACTCTAAAGCTGATTCCCATCTATGATTTTACCAAAAAGACTTTAACTTTCGACAATTCACACCTGCAAGTCAAGAATTAAAAAAATTGAAATTCCATTAAAGAACCGAGGTGGTCTAAATTATAATAAAATAGTCATTTTATTTAGAAGGGAGACCAAAGAAAAGCCTAAAAAATATTTTGTTTTCCAAAAAATTTGATAGCTAAAAAAAAGAAGAAACAACTTTATTTACAAAAAAGCGCTTACTTACATTAAGATGATTTTGTATAATCCCCAAGAATAAAAAACAAAACCCTTATATAAGGGGGCTAGTTTTAAAGTGTACAGTTTCCAAAATTAAATTATTCTGTTGTATTGAATAAAAAATAAACAAAAAACCTATACATTAAATGTTATACATTCTTTCTAAAGTTTGAACATTCTGATGACCTAAAATTAATGTAATTTATTTAAATTCAGCGCTGAAAAATAAAACTATTGGGACATTTATCCCACCACTGTTGTGTTAAAAAGTATAAATGGATATTGTACACTTTGAAACTAGGCCCTTGACACCTTGCAGAAATACAACAAATGAAAAGTTTTAGAAATTTTAATAATGAGTATAACAACCGTAAGGATTTATGCACTCTGTCATTTTGGGGAATTGGGTTTCACGCAATTTGAATTTTATTCCTGAACTCTGCTAAAGCACGTAGTTTTTAGGCAATCTACTCAGGCTTCTCCTACTATGTCTCATGGGGCGCAGATTGGAATATTATGGAGACCAAGAAAAATATGAAAAATATGACTATGGTTACACAAGCATTATGTGGGCGTGCATTATCCAGATAAAATAAGGCGTTACCAAGACGCTGGACGTAGGGTATAGTAGTTGGTTTTAACACTTCTTTTCTGTAATGCACAGCTCTCATGTTGGATAAAAGCTAGAGGAAGCGTATCTACTACTACGCATATGGCTCCTCATATCACAATACCTACAGAGCAATGCATATGTCGTTTAACCAAAAACGCCAAATCTCTTTTTTCTTCTAAGCCTTTTGAACCGATATCACCCATTCATTTATGAAACAATACTACCGAATTCCTCTCTTTCCATTTAATTATTATGCTACTAAAATTAAACATGTATATTAATATTGGTTAACTTTGATACTACCTAGGAGCTGCAATCTTTATAATAAGTGAAAAAAATAGAAATAAATATACTTTTTTCGTGTGTACCCACGTTAATTTGCAATAAAGGCCCCTTATGTATACTTTTATACGGCACATATTTTTCTTGGGGGAGGGCTGGCAACACATAGGCAGGCGGCCCAGCCTCCCTGTAGTTACGCCGATGTAGACATGAGATAGACTGAAAGACTTCGGTCGATGGTCTTTTGAGAGTTTTTCCTAATAAGTTGCTTATAAATAATTTAAACAATTATTAGCAGTGAAACATTTGTAAAATGTCTCAGCCTTATTCAAAATTTTAAAAGGTGTGGTACGAAAATCGGGGACATCCGTTATAAAAGCAGATTAATAATACTGATAATTAAAAAAAAATCTATTTTATCTGTTGTAATTTTTTACGATCATTGCATACATGTTCAACCTAAGATTTTTTCAAAACCGAACTAAATTATTTACAAATTGTGAAGCAATATTTTAAATGTTTAAAACACTCCATGTTAACCTAAGGCGCTCTTAGAAACATCTAAGGTAGTAAAATATTAAAAAGAAATATATGGCTTGTTATTAAGATGCCCGTCCCAAGAGAATAATGTAATATATTAACAATATTTGTTACACTTGCTTGAAGTATTTAAAATAATTGTCCCACACGGCAATTACCGTTACAATATGGGTTTAATTAAACTAGTTTTAAATATTTCGTAATTTTTATAATTGAGCTTTTAAAATATTGGTTCATAAATTCCTTGAATTATTATTGATCTCAAATCTGATTTCGTTATTGTACCGATTATTTAAACAATATGTTTCGTACTACTGGCCTTAATATTCTATAATTTAGCATTCTGTTTATTTTTTATGTTACTACCGATTTACAAGATAATTAAGATTGGGTTAGGTTATAAAATTAAAATAATAAACGTCAATCAATTTTAAAGTAAAACATCTGAACTGCACGAAAAACACGTATTTTAATATTGCTGCAAATTTTACAAATCTGTTTAATTAGTTTATAACGGTGCGGTGTAGGTAGTTAGGATTATTTAAATTGGTGTACGGTGTACACGACATAGTTGTCCATTCAGAAAGAGGTGTAAAAAAGTTTTTTGGTTGGTCTGGGTGCAGCATCGTTGCTTTGGGGTTAGGTATTTTCTTTAGGAATATTTGGTACTTTGGATTCCTTTTTAATTTAAAATGTCAAAAATTGTACTTTTTACATGTATATCTTATTTTATTTTAAAAAAAAGTAACTAAAGGACAAAATATTTCTTAATAAAAATTTAGAGGCATAATTAATTAACTTAGTCCCGGATCTAAAGGGAAGGGGTGGCAAACTGGGGTGTCTGCTCCAGGTGACACCTTCAAGGGGCGGCAAAATGAAGCATTACCGACGTGTACTGGACGACTGAAATTCTAAAAGCCCATTCCCACTTAGGGGTGTTCACCGGTGACGCATGATTATGAGGATGTTGTCACCCATCAGCTGATTGTCGAGGTTTTTTCAAGGACACGGGTAAATCATATCCATGCATATTTAAATCAAACTCACAACATTTGGTAGTACCAACCGTTAATTTATGTAGGGAAGTTTAAAAATCGTCAACCATAGGGTAAAATTAGACTAGAACTAACCAGTCCCAATTTGGCGGGTGAAAATGCGCGAGTGGTAACCCCTTATCCTTGACTTGCAGGTGTGAATCGTCGAAAGTTAAAGGCTTTTGGTAAAATCATAAGTGGGAATCAGCTTTAAAGTATACGTATAAAAAGTACGTTTTCTTAGGTAAAGAATGATTTTATGCTTTTTAATTTTTTTTACGATTGGTGGCACCTATGATATCGATATAAATCATAGACACATTTTACTAAATGATTAGTTGAACAAAAGAACTAATGCCTATAGATTTTCTGAATTATATAAAATCCTAATTTTTAACACGCTTTTTTATTAACTTGGGTTGTAACTATCTATCTATCAATCTGGCTATCTATGTAACGGAATCTTTGAGCCTAATTTTAACCAACTTCCAGCTATTCGATTTCTTTGAAACTTTGCAGACTTATTAATGACCCATGACAATGCAATAATCTGCAAAAAGTATCCCGTTATCTTGTTTTTAATCGCCAGGAAAAAAAAATCCATTATATTATAAAAACAACACCTGGGTTGCCATCTGTTGGCAATATTTCAAACTTTGCCACTCAATGGAGAAGAATTTTTTAGTGGGTTGCCATCTGTTGGCAACATTCCAAACGTTGACTGGGTTGCCATCTGTTGGCAACATTTCAAACTTTGCTACTAAATGGAGAAGAAATTTTTTAGTGGGTTGCAATCTGTTGGAAACATTACAAACTTTGCTACTATTGTTCACTAAAAATTTTTTCGCCATTTTGTCAAGAGTAGCAAAAACTAAAAATGAAAAATAATTAATAGTTTAAAAAAACTAAAAAACACGCTTTTATATGCAACCGAACTAAAAATTAGAAAAGAATTTTTCATTAAAAAAAATATTGTCATTTCATAGTAAAAAGCGTGGGGTGTTTAATATATTAAATGTTATAATTATTATATTTGCCAATATCTATGATGGAAAAGTTATGAAAAATAGTAAAATGCACCCCACGCTTTTTACTATGAAATGACAATATTTTTTTAATGAAAAATTATTTTCTAATTTTTAGTTCGGTTGCATATAAAAGCGTGTTTTTTAGTTTTTTAAACTATTAATTATTTAATGTCAACTTAGTAGTGAATTAGGTTAGAAAATAATTATAGTTTAAAAACTAAAAACACGCTTTAAACGCACATTGAACTAAAAGGTTAAACATAACTTTAGAAAAGATTCTTGAATAATAATAAACGAAAAATACTAGTATTATTGTAAAAAGCGTCGGCCGAATTGTTTTTGAAATTATTTTTAACCTTTTAGTTCAATGTGCTTTAAAAGCGTGTTTTGTTTTTTTTTTTAACTATAATTATTTTTTGCTTTTTAATTTGATATTCTAGGAAAGCGTGTTTTTAAGTTTCTTTAAACTACATTTTTTCTCTTTCCTACAGTTCCGTACGCAATCATAGTAGACTATACTAAAAAGCACAGCCATGCACGTTATTATTCTATTTAATTGCAGATGGCGCTGTATAGGGCGTCTGCCTTGCAGTTAATAAAAATCTGTTTTATATAATACCGTCGTTTGCCGATCCAAATTAAGTAAAAATAGAGGATTTAATTTAAAGTAATTTAGTATTTACTAGTGACTCACAGACCCATAAGAGTTTTTAATACCTCGCTATTGAAACCCATTATTTTACCAATGCTGTTTGCACAAGTAAAGTCAATTATGTATTTGGACCTAATTTCACACGTTAGGGTATTATTATTTGGTATTAATGACAAAATATTTTCGTCTTTATCATTGGTTGATACTTGTAATGCTGCAGTCATTGCTTTTTCTATATTACTTATTTCATAAGCTCCAGGAGTTATTTTTAATATTGTTGATCTCTGTTCCATTTTTTTCTGTATCCAAAGCAATTATTTTTTTCCGTAACGTTAAAAATAGAATTATTGCTGTAGAATCCCAAAAGTGTTTCCCTTCTTTTCAGAAAAAAACAACTTTTTTAAAGCAATTTTTTTAATTCCTTTTTTTGCAAACTGGATCAAAAGTTACCAAAATTCCTAGATTTTGCAAAATTATCTATATTTTTTAAAAATTATGGCCAGCTAATTTTTTTCTTTTATAATTTTTTTATGCAAGACCAAGAACATCAATTTATTGAATCCGCCGAACCAATACAGAACATATCTTCGATTTTTTTTTAAATTAAAAATATGTCAACCCAACAAAAATTTTTTTATTTGTCAAATAATTACTCCCTCATATATTTATCTTACTCAAAGGTATTACCAAAATGTTTAAAATGTCCGAGAAGATGCCAAGTTGGTAAAATTTTCTTTATTATTTCTTACGTTTACACATTGTTGTTGAAGTCTGCAGACGAAACATCAAGAATTGAATGTCTCCACCACAACCAAATGTTCCCTAAAAAGTTCCATAATAT
Organism: Listronotus bonariensis; assembly: GCA_014170235.1. Taxonomy (NCBI): domain Eukaryota; kingdom Metazoa; phylum Arthropoda; class Insecta; order Coleoptera; family Curculionidae; genus Listronotus; species Listronotus bonariensis. Next base: position 18,450 of record JACEGR010005006.1, on the reverse strand, counting down.
TTAATCCTTAAAGTTTCATGAAGTGCAGACTTTCACGACAATGTGTAAACGTAAAAATGATAAACAAAACTAAAAATGTTCCTGTATTTATGCTGCTTTAGTGAAGATAAAAAGTTGAAACCTGTTGACATTTGTTTCGCTATTTTGAAACACAAAGCAACATTTAGTAACAAAAAGGTTTTTATTGTTGCTTTTGTGGTGTGGATATGTACTTTTACCGACTGGAAATAAGAACACGAAACACACAGAAACATTTTTATTTTGTTGTTACAACAATGCTCAACCTATACCGGGATATAAACGGTCATGTAAACTGTCACATCTATCAAAAAGCCAAAGCTCGCGCGCAAATTTTACCGTGTGTATTAAAAAACTGCCACATCTGGCTTGGCATGCGACTCAATGTTCGAGTTTGATTTATTTGGGCGCGTGTTGTGCAAACTTGTGCATCTGTAGGACTTGTCAGTTAACGTTTCAGTTTAGGAACGTCGTTTACGGGGTTATGTTGTTGGTTTTGAGTTAACAAAATGGCTCTTTGGCGCCAGAAAGATGTATTGCGTGATTTTATAGATATGTACCAAGGTTATACATGCTTTTGGAAAGCTAAAAGTAATGAATAATACATTGACACAAATAAAAATCTTCTCGCTGAATTACTCTTATGTTCAAGTTGATCACACCACCACCTGCCAAAACTGACGCTGAACTGACAGGTACATCTAAATCGTGTGTATCAAAAGCTTCATTTAACATTTGCTTTCATGCAAATGCGTTTCAGGTTTGCATGACCGTGTACACCCCGATTATTGAAACAATATGGTAGGAAACATGCAACATAAACAAAAAGTTCTTAATTGTTGATTTGATGGATACGTACCCAAAAGTGATATAAAATTAAGAATGCTTCGACCTTAACCATTTTAAATTTAAATTAGTTTCTTAATATATTCTTTTAAATACTGCTGTTTAAAAATTTTGATATTTACCTTTTTGTTTATTTTAAAATTTAAAATTCCCAATTAAAATAATAAAAATTTCCTGTTAAGATAATTTTTTGTTTTATTTAGGAACCAAGGCTAGGAAATAATGTAATTTTTGCAGAAGGTGATAAAACATAATTTATAATATGTTCGTACAACATTTAGAGCACATCGCAGTTTCGATTAATTAGTAGTTTAAATAATACTTTAAATAATTCTTATTTCCTAATTAAGAAGACAGTATTTTTAAAAGTGAGGACCTTTTTGCACTTAACTTTTTTTGCTTTTAACAATTTTAATTCCTCAATTTACCAGAAGACATTTTGTTTTTGGGGCGGCCTAAATTTTTTTGCACCAGGGCGCAAGTCACCATAGAATCGGCCCTGTCAGGTTACCTTCAGGAAAAAAATCCGAACAATACTTGGGTTGAGATGGTTAACTAACTACAAAAATTTTACACATTTGATTGGTCATAAAATAGTAGTGTGAAATTTTTACTTTAATGCTATAAGCATCACCTTTGTTTTGCTTTATAACTCGCAACTTTTTTACAATCCGACAAAATTTTGACCCTTTTCAAGATTTATAATACCAATATTAATAGACAATTTGACTCACACAAGTAATGTCATGTTGACTAAAAAATAAATTTGATTCTTCAAAAGACATATAAGTAACTTATATTATATTTTTTTAAAGATCTGTAATTAACTTCTTATTCTTCTTTAAGTTGCCTAATTTCGCCGTTTACCACATTTAATAAGGCACTTTCATTCGTAAAATTATAGCAATTATTAAATTAGAGAAACGCAGACTGAATAAGAAGATTTGCTTAGGATTAAATATTGTTATTCAAACTATAATAATAAATATTAATTATATACAGAATGTTTCCTAATACCATATATTGACTGCCTGTATGCAGTGGCGCCTTTGCCATTAGGCTGAGTAGGCTGAAGCCTAGGGCGGCGGATTTTGGGGGGCGGCAAATAAATGGAAGTGAGGACCTTTTTTTTTTTTTTTAAATTTTTTCATGATGAATAATTTTGTTGAATTTGGAATTCTTTGTACCCACAATCGAAAGAAATGGAAGTGAGGACTTTTTTTTTGCTCTTCTAAACTTTTTCAGACGGAAAAAGATAAGGAAATGGGCGGCGAAAATAAAATAGCCTACGGGCGGCAAGGCTGGGGGCGGCGAAAATAAAATAGCCTACGGGCGGCAAGGCTGTAAGTGCGCCTCTGCCTGTATGAAAACATGCTATTCTGAAAAATAAACTGGTGCCGGAGGGGCGATCAGAATTTTTTTAGGATAACTTTCATATGAAAGCAAATTATTTTTGTAAAATGTGGTCGCATTTGTTATATATCCATAGTTTATTTTGTAACATGTAGGATAAGCGATATATTTCCGGACAAAGATAGACGTTGGACAAGGCTTTAGCGAAGTCTAGCAACCACCAAGAGTCCGAAAAATGCATTTCTTTTGGATGGTACATACTATTTTTTATCCGATTATATTAATTCTTTAATTTTTGTTTTATTTAGGCCGCGTACAGACGGGTGTAATTCAACCTGCAAAATGCAACGCAATAAGTTAAAATGTGGAGACGGAAAAAAACAAATTCAGGCGCGGCGAGTTTTGATGTTTTATATGGGTCCCATGTGACGAATTTATGAACAGCAAAAAAAATGTCATCACTTCTTGAAACGTCAGAAAAAACTTTGCAAATAATTGTTTTCATATAATTGCAAAATTTAAACATTGTACTGAAATAGTGATTTTCTAGGACGCATTTAAGTTAAAAATATCTCTCCTGAACATTTTACTTAAAGTGACATATCGAGTTCTCTCATCTTACCGTACCATATATACAGGGGCGGTCATAAGAGGGGGTAGCATGGGGGCCTTGGCTCCCCTTTTTATGCCACATTCTATGTAACCTATTTTTTTTTTTACTTAATAAATTTAATAATATATATATATATATATATATATATATATATATATATATATATATATATATATATATATATATATACTTTTGAAAAGCAAGGTTTAACAAACTTTGAATATTTTTATATTTCGATTGATTAAATAAGGTTTACTAGACATATTTTCTAATTAAAAAAAGAAATAAAAATAAAAGTTGAGCAAATTTCAAAAATAAAATAGGCCGGTAATTCATTATTATTTTTCATTGCAATGTAATTTCAGCTTATTGCCAAACCAGAGGTGAATTTAAGTTATTTCTAATTCCTTTATGGCGAATCTAAAAAAAATCAAGAAAAATTATAAAAATATCTTACTTGTTTACGTAGTCACTTTTTATCAAAATTGTTACGAAGAGTGCATTCTGTGCATCATTATAAATCTTTTTACTAGAACATTTCAACAACAAGCAAACTTTATTTAAAAAGTGAGTAAAAAAAAACGAAATCGTAAATCGTCGCAATATCAGAATTTATTAAGTACCAATCCAATAATTATAAGTAAAAAAACCACCAATCCAATAAATTGAAAATAAATAAAAAATATTTACAAGAAAGCTTTAGAAAATAAGACAGATAATATTTTCATAAAAGTAATTAAAAATAAAACAATTTCAAAAACAGAAATCAAGAAACGAGTAATAATAATTTACTTAAATTACTAAAAAATGTGGTTTAAAAAAAAAGAGTATGTTATCTTCAAATATGGTTAAACATATTTCCGTTTTATAAAAAAAACATTTGTTTTACATTAAACTCATAGAAAAATTGGAATTAATTGTAAGTAGCCTTCTAATAAAACAGTTATTGTTTCAGAAATTAAAAATATAGAATAATTATACATCAATAAGATTTTTCAATTTTAGACAAATGTACCATTGTGCCAAAAAAACTTAGACAATAAAATCCAAGGAGACCAGAAGATAAAACTAGATTTGATTGTACCAGATTTTTTGGTACCATCGTGCTCAAAAAGAACTGGGACAATTAAATTTAAGTAGTGAACTGTTTCCTGTATATAAGAAATCGCTTATATTTTTTTTTTTTTTAAGGTTTTGACGTGACCGTTACAATATTACATTGTTTTAACAACATCAAAACATAATGTTCTAATAGATCAGGAGATAAATCTAGATTTTGTTGTCGCAGCTTTTTTTGGACACATATTATATATGTATAATTTTTTAAATAAGGTTTTAAAAACATATAAATTTTTGTTTTTACTTTTTTACCATAAAACACAAAAATTCCAATAAGCCGGTATTAGATTAGGCTTAGGCCGGTTTTGGATTAAATTATTTTTGATAGGCCAGTAATAGCAAAAAGTAACGTCTTGTTAAAAAAATGGATGTTAAAATACTATTTTTTTGTTTTATTATTTAAATCGATAAACAACTTTTTCACATACCCTGTAAAACTACCACAAAGTAAAAAAATGTTCCACTAATCTTAGCAGATAAATCTAAAGTTTGCTTAACTAGGCTGGAAATACCCCATTTTTCCTTAACTGGTAAATGTTTATTTAAATAACCGTTTTTGAGATATTAGAAATTTAAAAATAATTGCCTGTATGCAAGATTTTATTAGGCATGCTAATAGTAACATGCTCAAAGCCAGTCGTTTTTATAAAAAGAGCTTTCTAAATAGAAATATTACCGATTTATGAACCTTTATAACCGTAGATAGAAGGTTGTGAGAAAGGGAAAGTATTAAACTAGATAATAATTCAAAAAGTTTTGTTCTAATCCAGCGACGATAGGTTTAAAAGGCTTAGTGCAACTTTTGCTAATGACCCCTTTTAAGTGTTTACAATTTTATTATTATATAGGTGGAGCATCACAAACACCTCTGTCTTTTGTACAAAAACGGTCGGGATATTTTAGAAATATTTTTATAAGCATGAAAGTGAAATTTAAAATTATGAGAAGTTGTAAGGGTGCTCCAAAAAAAATACGTATCAAACTAAGGCTTTTTTTTAAATAAAACACCTTCTACATTAGTCCATTTAGAATTGTAGAAACAAAAACAAGTAATGATTCATCAGACCAAAAATGTAAGGTTTTTGAGATGTTTAAGATTTTGAAGAACACTTACCCTATTTACGGTTGACTTTGTATATTAAGTTACATTGCTAAAATAAAAACTGTGATATCGTCTGCTTTTAATTTTTTTACTAGAAATTATACAGAGTGTTCACAAACTAACATTTAATATTTGCTATCTTTAAGGTCAACTATTCGCTTGTTTTAAAAACACCCTGTATTTTGGCTTATTATTGAATTTTAAGGATAAAAATTTAGTAAGTTTATTGAGCAGATTCTACGCTTATGAAAGGTTTTTTAGGATAGTTAAGATTTTTGAATAATTTCTGACTAAAACAAAATTTATTTCCGATGTAGAACAACTTCAATATTTTAAATGAAACACCTTGTACATTATTTATTATTCCTATTTTTTTTCTTTTTCCTAAAAAGAATGTTATTATAAGCTTAGGGTTTTCTTTTAATAATGCAATATAACAATTATTAATATTATTTAAAAATGAAAATTTGCAACGTTACAAATTAAAAATATGACAACAAAGGTATACTTTTATTTATGGAAGGTAATTATTTGTAGTGATACTTTAAAATAATCCCAGCTTTAGTTAATTTTTTTGGGGGAAAAATTGACATTAAGGAATATTAAAAATATACAAAGTGTTCCATTTAGGATAACAACATTTTTTGTATAGAGATAGCTGATGAAACCTACCGTCTTTATTCCTGCATTTTAAAAATAGGCCAATATGCTGGGTGGGTGTTTAACTGAAAAATAAAACATAAGTTTGATATGTATCTTTTTTTGGAATACACTGTATAATTCGTTATGCCTTAATAGTTTAGATACTGTTTTAGGGGGTCATCCTAAAACAATGTGTATTACAGCACACTAATTTTGATATAAAAAAGAACAAAAATTCTAAAAAAAAACAGTTATAACTAATAATAAAAACCATATAGAATATATTTTTTGTTACAGAATAATCAGCTAAATTTTTTATTATTTGTAAAAACTAATCAATATAAAAAATATGATGTTTAGTTTGGCTTATAGTACTTCTATTTTTTGTAATTAAAAAAATTACTTTTTACGCGATGAGAGTTAAAACTATACAAAATTAGTTTAGATACACAAAAAAATCTTTACCCATTTTTCATTATAATTTAATATTTTTTAGAATTTCGGTTCCTTTTTTTATTTGAAATATTTATTAATTGTTTCTTCCTAGTGATAATTTCACAAGTTTATACGTATATGTTAAGAATCATCCTTTATATACGTATTATTTTCTATGCTTATAACTAAAGTACCCTATACATTAAAAATAATGACTTTAAGGACATTTTTTTTTATCTTTGGACAATCCACGAAGGCTGAAAGCCTAAATACTAACGTACCGTGGGTGTCTTAAGCAGGGTAAGAAGAAGTTTGTGAACACGGGACTTAAAAACTTGAAGACTTGGGGGAAGGAAAGACCTCCGCCGGCAGTAAGTTCCACAGTCTAGAAACTCTAGGGATAAAAGAACGAACGAAATGGGAAGTTCGGGGCCTGCCCAATTGAACCGTATAGGGATGCATACGCGCGGCACCACGAGTTGCTCTGTTGGGAGCTGCAAAAGGAGGGACTATACTGGATAATTCGTCGGAGTAGAAGCCGTAAAAGTATCTATAAAAGAGCGATAGATCTCCCACAGCTCGACGATGGGCAAGAGAAGGAAGTCTTTGAGTAAATAAAGGATCATTAATAAGACGAACAGCCTTTCTTGGAATGGCATCAAATAGTGGCTGGTTGAAGTTTTAGAACTTATTTGTGCCTCCGTTAGAAACTGTATGTGAGGCTTAGATGACTCAAGGTGATGGTGAACGGAGTTTATATTGGTGTTAAGCCCACATATATTCGCAAAGGAAATCAAACCTTTCGATGATGGCCCCCGGATGCACCCCTCGCCCGGAGATCCGAATAGAGGGGTATTTTACCTCCGGAATGGTTTACTCCCGGGTGTGCCGCCATCATTTTAACATAATTTTTGGGTGAAAGTAAAAAGAAAGAAAAGAAAAAGAAGGAAGAAGGAAAACTGACTCACACATATTTTTATAAAAAGTTTTTTTGTTTATACCAACCATAGAATTATTTTTCTATATATTGGCATGGTATTAAGAAAAAGCCTGTATTTTTTTACAAAAACTAAGTTTATAAATAATTTCCACATCATACAGACATTATAGTGCTCTTTTAAACAAAATTTTTGCAAATTGTTCAGTTCGAATAATCTGTAATGCAAGAAATTTTATTCTTCAATCTCGAATCTCACGTTCGACATCTACATAATCTCGCACGAAAAAACGGATTTTTAGGCGACAATACATTGATCATGCATTCGACACTGTAAAGTAGGATTAAAAATTAAAAATCTACCTGAAGAGCTTTTATTTAAGTTACTGAAATCACAAACAAGAACTAAAGATAGAGGAAGAGGTGGTAACATGAAAACCCTGTTGGTTTTTTTCGAAAAAAATTAAAAGTAGAGGTGGTATTGTTATGTTTTTTTAAAGATTTAAATTAAATTCTATATATGTTAGAAAATCACGTGCTCTACTCAAATAGAATTATATGATAAAGGGTTTATTTTTTAGAAAAAGTCAAAAGTGGCAGTTCGTGGCGATATTATGGTGGTAATATGGAACCCAGAAAAAAAAGCAACACATAGAAAATATTATTTTATTGGTGAAAACAAAAATATTCACATCCTGAACATTTCTAATAAGCCCACAGTAGATATTTTTCACACTGACACACACACCCACACTTCTCCCGGTTGTTCTTCACAGGACTGTAGATCGCAATATACACAAGAGGCATCATCATCCTGACATGGTTCCGGAAAATGCATCAATTCCAACTGAAGAACCGGACGAAATACTATTTGGTTCATTATTGATAGTTGAATGAATCAGATGAAAAATCTCAATTTTTAAATAAAACCCGGTTTATATTTCTATTCTCTTAGAGGTTCCATATTAGCAACACACAAACCATAGAAAAAAAACTAACTGATGCAAAAAAATCTTTTTATGCTAAATTACCTTTTATTTAGTAACGCGACAATTTTTGTATGACTTACACTTCAAATAAAGATTGTAACTGAGTTACCAAATGAGAGATTTTTATATCACTTAAGGAATAAACTTAGGGTTTCATATTACCACCTTATACAATACGGCAAAAAGCTATTCGTATTGTGGTAGTGTTGTGGATGGTTGGCAAATAAAAATAAAGTGGTTTGGAAATTCATTTCCAGTTGTTTGACCCAACTATTATCGTCACCTGATAAATTAAAATATTACCTGCATAACAACTTCAAAACAAGAATAAAACTCACTGAAAAGTGAAATATAACAAATAAAAGAAGTAGGGTAGGATTTAAGTAGGCAAGCTGGGCAAGTGCTCCGGGGCCCCCACAATGAAGAAATGGTACATATTTTGCTAATAAAGACCTTTTTTTTTTTTTATTGGTGTTAAATTTTTCTGGGTACAAAATTCCATTACCTGCTTATATGAATAATTGATGAAGACTTTTTGTTTTCTTTTTTTTTTGCATAAAATCCATTCACTTTTACTTTAAGGGGGCCCCCACAAGCTGACTGCCCCGGGGCCCCCATACCTTTAAATCCGGCTATGCATAATATGGTATTAAAGTATAAAAAGCTTTTTATTTAGTTATTAACATTGAGTAGTTAAGCACATATGTTATATTACCCGGCTTCTTTTTTTAAACTTTTTAATAAGTTTATTATTGTTTTGAAGTCGGTTTAATTTTTTTACCGGTTTATTCTTCACTTTTTGGTTTATTATTACTATTAAATCGGTAAACATACACTAAAAACACAGACTTTAGTCAAAAGCACAAACACGTGTAATTTAATTGGTTTGAAAATTTTTTTTTTTTTTTTAACTAACCAGAATGAGCCATAACCCCCCAATTTTTACTGTAGTCCTAAACACACTACTAGTACCTCTTTTAGATCGGCGAAAAGGTTAATTTGTCCCAAGGTTGTCAATTCTGAATGCACCCCTTTACTATCAAGGATATTTCCTTCCTAGAAGCAGCTTTTCCGCACGAACAATATACGGCAGATTGGTCTAGTACCTTTCCCTCTCGCAATCCTAACTTAGTTTTTTTATGGGACCACCACAGAAGTACATTTTTTAAATAAAAAAGAATTTTTAAAATCGGTCCACAAACGCCGGAGTAATCGCGTAACATACACACAAAAAAACCATACAGGCGAATTGAGAACCGCCTAGTTTTCAAGATAGCAATAGTAACCATTATTATTACGATATTTTAAACCAAACAAGTAACGAAAATATTTGTTTACATAATAGTTTTGCTGAAAGGTTGCCATAAAGAGACGGAATGGTCTAAGATGCCATCGGTGTTATGTATTATTATCTTAACCTAAATGTAAATCTAAGGAAAAGTTGCCTAAAGACTTACTCGTAATTTGTTCTAATTACTTGTTAGTTAGGTATGTATCGAAATTTATTAAAAAAATATGTAATAATTTTGTTTTTGTTCCATATATACATATTAACAATATTTTTCATGGCGCAAAGGCTTGTACCGGGTGTCAAGTTATAAATTTACCCCCTTCCCCCTAACTTTATTACTTTTTATCCTACAAATTAAATAAAAATAACAGTTTGTTTGGTTAATTTTGTAGTTTCTGAATCCATAACTAGATTTTTAATACCTTATTAAATATACAGGCTGGACAAAAAGTATAATTTTATAAAGTGAAACACCCTGTATATTATATCTCTTATAAAAAGATTTTTTAAAGAGCTTTAAAAAAATACTACATTTTATATAACTGTCTTTATTAGTTTCAGAAATATGGTCCTCCAAATCTAAAGTGTTAATTTTAATTATGTTACCCATAATTGCCTAATATTTTTTACTGTCATATTTCTACATACTACAGAACTATCGTAATAAAATGGTGTTTTTATTTATTTTTTTCATGCGTTAAAAGAAAAAAGTTAGGGGGATGTAAGTTTAATACAATTTCACTGGAAATTAAAAAAGATTTTTCAGATTTGTATGGCCATATTTCGGAACTAATTAAGACAAATATATAAAAAAAATTAAGGCATTTAAGAGACTTTTTAATGGTTGAATAATATATAGGTTGTTTCATTAAAAAAAATCATACTTTTTCGAATTCAAAAACTACAGAATTGACCCAACAAACAAAAGATTTATTTATCTTGTACGATAAAAATAAAAAGTTAAGGGAGAGTGTAATTTTATAATTTGACACCCGGTACAACTACTAGATCAGAATTCTTGTTAGTTCAATTAAGAGGTTAAATGTTTGCCACAGTCAAAAGTAATAAAATTAAAACTGGTTGTAAATTTCCATAACCTATACAATGTGCCTACGTAAGTTGGCATTATATGGGAAAATTTTTTCTAATATCGAAAATTGTAATTAAGAAAAAATCTGAAAAACTAAAAATAACTTCTAAATATGCCATTTTGTTTATTTGCCAAAAAACTTTTTAGTATTTTATTTCTCTGCGATAATGGTGAAAATTTAGGTTTGTTCATTAGTTTGTTTTATAGAACACTTTTAAATTATCTTTTTAAATAAACTGTTACTTAAACAAGAACAATGTACAATGCACTAATGTACAAAATTAAGTTTTGAAAAATATTTCCTTTATAAGAATTTTTTATATAATACAGGTACTTTACTCTTAATCAAATATTACATTTTTGGCCAAACCTTGTAGACAAATAATATAATTTGATATCTGATAGTTGCATTTTCGGTTTTGGACTATGCCGAACTTCTTAAACTGCGTTACTTTTTGTAAAATTAATAATAAAAAAGTTTTCTATATGACGCCAACTTACGTGGACACACTGTATGTCACGATAATTACACTAAACATGTAATGCATGTAATACTGTTATTACATAAGGTAGGATGTAAATTTACAAATATTGTGTTACATAACTTTTGTAAAAGTCATTTGTAATTTTGTCACGTCTAACTGTGGCAAAAAGTAATCCACGCTCCACATCATAAATTTACATTTTTTTACTGTACACTGTAAAAAATTGGAAAATTAACAATTAAAATACCTTTTGAAAATTACATTTTATATTTTACATTAAAGCTGTACATTCACACCTATTATGTAAAATACAACGTGTCCAAAATAAGAAGGGCCAGTACGAGCATTAGGGTGGCTCATCTTAGGCAACCCTTAAATATTTGTGCTGCCACCCCTTAAAAAGTTTTCATTTGATGAAAAATATCTCCACTAAAATGGTATTTTGATCGGATAACGAAAAGTGGTGCTGCAAGCAACGTTAATACTGATAGAAAGAAAAAAATTGGTAATTACCTTATTTTGCAAATATATTGGATTGTATTTGCAAAGGCAAATTGTGTTAAAAATGTATATTTTGTTAGTCTTAAAGCACATTAAGTTAAAAAATCTATTATCCATTAAAACCTTATCTTTTACTAATTTTTAAAATGTTTAAAAAACAATGTATTTTCTCAATGTAAAATATGTCAGGTTTATTAAATTATGATAAAAAATTACTTAAAACTATTCCAAAACCTGCAACTTTTTTTAACATCTAAAAAACGTGTTTTCCAATCCCTAAGAACTTAAACTAAAAATTGATTTTGCTCCTCGTCCTTCGCTAATATTTTATTATACTCATTAATTAGCTTGATGTCTCTCTTAACTGAGTTAATTTCTATTTTAAGATTCTTGATAATGTTGCAATACTTGCTACAATTTTAATTATAATTCCAGTTCCTGGATCGCTTTCCAAAAGTTCTGTAGGAAAATTTAATTACCAAAAGAAAAACAAAGTAACTTTCTATTATATTTAATTTTTCTACTATTACTCGTTTGACGTCCGCTTCATCTGAAGCATGACGCCGCGCCGGCGTCGTCTTATTTACAAGCCTTCCTAACATCAATCTAAATAGTTTTATCTAAGAATTCTAAGGAAATATTTTCAGGATTTAGATACCACAAGAGCAAAATCACGTCAAGTGGACCCCCAATTCCCTCTTGATAATTAAATTCAGGTATGGGTATTTTTTCTTTAAGTATTCACTCTGAACAATTAATCCCTGAAACAGTTTTTGAAAATTTTTATTTTAACAACAATTTTTATTTAATGAAAATTGTTCTGGCTTTTTGTTAAAAAATTTTTAATTAAAAAGCTATAAGAGATATTTAAATGAAAATTTCAGGGTTTACAGCTTAATACGTGTACTTTAATAGAATGTATAAAAGTTTAAATAATTTTTTTAATTTTATATTGTTAATTAACTTTTAAGTTAGCAAATTAAAATTTCAAAGACTTCTCCCTCAAAAAATGAAAATGTTTTTTCTCGGTATTATGCACTAAACATTAAAGTAACAGATTCCGCAAAAAAATTTGACTGCTCGCGATTAGATTAAACAAAAAAAAATTATTTATGGCGGGTGGTGAGCGCTGTCCGTACGGCGCGCTGCCGCGCGTCATTGACTTACCTTACTATCTACTCAATAATTATAAATAAGTAACAATACTTCATATTTTTAATTAAAATAATGTTTTTTATTTATTGTTTTTTTATTTAAACAAATTACATAAATTATATAAATAAAATATCTTTTTATTATTAGAAAAATGGAAAAATTAGATATGTTATTAAATCACAAATCTGTCTGGATTACTTATTGTTTTCTTAAAACTTTATTTATTTTAAAATTAACGTCTTTGGAAAATATCTTACATTTGAGTGATGAAGTATCTAAAGCTTTATAATAATGATACTGACGTGTATTTTTAATCGTGACAGATTGATCATATCGTGGTTTATATTTTTTTCATGAGAATCATGATCTGCTTGAGAGCAAAAACCAAAATAAACTTTTTAAATGCGCTTTCAGCCCATTCAAACAATGAAAGCGCATTAATAATATGTTTATCATTGTCTCGCTGAAGACTTGCACGATATGCTTGTCTTTTGACGCTCCCTGCCAAACCATCACATGCTCCTTTCCCGTGAGATGTAGCATAGAAGTTCCACTCCGCGTCAACGTTGAAATCGTTTTTGTGGTTGATTAAATTTCCAAAATTATATTTATTTTTGTACTGAGAAGCAGCTCCGTCAAAAGTAGCAAATTTTTTTAATTTTGTCTGCCCCGAACTTATTTTTCAAGAACTCTATCAATTTAAAATTAAAAGATGAACTGAACTCGCGTCGTGACGAACTTTTTCTGAAATTATAACATAGTTTTCATGTTTCATCTCTTCATTTTCTTTATAGTACACGACGTAAGGGTGAATTGTGGCCTGGGTGTTTGTCCAATGATGAGACTGGATTGCGTCTTGTACAAAAAAGTATAATTTTCTGAAAAATCAAGACAGACAATAAATTCTCCATCCTCAGCAGATTCTTTCTTGTCAACAAAATATTGAGCTTGAGATCTTGCCAGAAAATCATGTCTTAATAATTCGGGCCATTTTTGATTCAAATCATTAAAAAATCTTCTTTGCTTTTCTTTTCTTCAACTATTTCCGTCCTGTAAATTTTAAACATATTAATTACTTACAAAATCAAATTATTTATTAAACAACGAAAAAAACAAATACTTAAACTTGAACTTTTCCTTACCTATCGGTACTTTTCCATTGGCTGTATGTAATTTCACTAATTTCATTATTATCAAGCAGTAGTTTTAATTTGTTTATAACACTATCAGTTCCTGGGCATTTAGTACAATTCGAAAAATAGCATAATGACGTTGATTCTTGGCAAACAGAGCTTTTGATGAAATCATTCGAACTTTCTGATAAAATAATTCCCTTTTTCTTCAGTTCATTTTTTAAACCATTTAACTGTAATTTGACATTCTGATGAATTTTACACACGCATATATTATGAGTCCCACTCTTCCCAGCAGATATACATTCACGTGGACGAAGATTTTGAAATTTTGTCAGTCCAATCTTTTCATCAGGAAAAGCTTCAGTGAATTTCTTATGCAATTCATGAATATTATATAACAATAATCGTTTTTGTTTATGAACTTTATTCCCGTTTTCTGTCACCGATACATAATCTTTAATCCCAGGCATTACGCGACTGATATCATCAGACAAATAGAAAGCTTTAATGCGCTCGATTGTTTCGTTCCTTAAAGTTTTCCCCGTTTTGGTTGTGGGGTGTGATGCGAATCCTCTTTCTTCTCTGATTTTTTGGCCTTTCTAACCATTCGTTTAGAGACTTTAAATTCTCTTCTTATCATTTTTATTGACCAATTTGGAGGGAGTGTGGTTAAGACTTGAATTTTGTCAGCTCTACAATTTTTGCTGTTGAAAGCAGATTTGAAATTATCAAGCAAGAGGTTATTTGGATTGATTTCACTATTTAAATTATTATCATTGTTATTATTATCATCAATATTGTTCATCACCTTTTTCATAACATTCTTTAGAGCTTTTTGGCATTTTGTTGCATTCGACAGTCGCCTGACTTTGATTGGAGGTTCACCGATCTCCAACAACACTTTATTAACTTTATCAATTTTTAATTTATTGTCAACAAGGTCACACTGAAAAGAAGGGTCTTTCTTTTCATCGTCTTCATCAACATAATTTGATGATTCAGGCTCATTAACATCAGAACAATTATCAATGGATAACTCACCAGGAACTTCAGGTTTTCGTCCCAAATAAATTGCCCGTTCACACGAATTACACATATAATTCCCAATAAAATCTTTAAAATGATTAGCACGGTTTTTTGTAATTAAAACTAGATTCTTGATTATTTTTTTATGATTTTTTTTATTAAACGGATTACAGCATTTATCCACGCGACCCATGATAAATCAAAAACAAAATTATGTACACCACAATAATTCAACTCAAATTTCAAACAGACAAATTAAATTTAGATCAATCAAAACTATTAAACACGAATTTATTAAACAAAAACTCCTGAATTTCAAATTTATTCAGTCATGTGTTTGTGAACTGATTTAACAAATTACTAAAATGGCTTGTGATATTCGTTTGTTACTTACGCGTAAATGTATAACAAAAAACAAATGAAGAAAACAACTGAATGCATTTTTTAAAATCAATAATAGACAAACGCGTCAGAACTAGTAAAGTTTACACATTTATGAATTAAAAATTGACAATATTAGTCGAGAACTAAAATAAATATAATTGGTACGATTTGTTTTAAAACGATCACAAAATTTAACAACAGAATTTTGCTAAATTTCTGTTATCTTCATTTTCTAATAATAAAAGATATTTTATTTATATAATTTATGTAATTTGTTTAAATAAAAAAATAATAAATAAAAACATTATTTTAATTAAAAATATGAAGTATTGTTACTTATTTATAATTATTGAGTAGATAGTAAGGTAAGTCAATGACGCGCGGCAGCGCCTGTACGGACAGCGCTCACCACCCGCCATAAATAATTTTTTTTGTTTAATCTAATCGCGAGCAGTCAAATTTTTTGCGGAATCTGTTACTTTAATGTTTAGTGCATAATACCGAGAAAAAATTTTTCATTTTTGAGGGAGAAGTCTTTGAAATTTTCATTTGTTAACTTAAAAGTTAATTAACAATATGAAATTAAAAAAATAATTTAAACTTTTATACATTCTATTAAAGTACACGTATTAAGCTGTAAACCCTGAAATTTTCATTTAAATATCTCTTATAGCTTTTTAATTAAAAAATTTTTAACAAAAAGTCAGAACAATTTTCATTAAAAAAAAATTGTTGTTAAAATAAAAAATTTCAAAAACTGTTTCAGGGATTAATCGTCCAGAGTGAATACTTCATATTTTTAATTAAAATAATGTTTTTTATTTATTATTTTTTTATTTAAACAAATTACATAAATTATATAAATAAAATATCTTTTTATTATTAGAAAAATGGAAAAATTAGATATGTTATTAAATCACAAATCTGTCTGGATTACTTATTGTTTTCTTAAAACTTTATTTATTTTAAAATTAACGTCTTTGGAAAATATCTTACATTTGAGTGATGAAGTATCTAAAGCTATATAATAATGATACTGACGTGTATTTTTAATCGTGACAGATTGATCATATCGTGGTTTATATTTTTTTCATGAGAATCATGATCTGCTTGAGAGCAAAAACCAAAATAAACTTTTTTGAATGCGCTTTCAGCCCATTCAAACAATGAAAGCGCATTAATAATATGTTTATCATTGTCTCGCTGAAGACTTGCACGATATGCTTGTCTTTTGACGCTCCCTGCCAAACCATCACATGCTCCTTTCCCGTGAGATGTAGCATAGAAGTTCCACTCCGCGTCAACGTTGAAATCGTTTTTGTGGTTGATTAAATTTCCAAAATTATATTTATTTTTGTACTGAGAAGCAGCTCCGTCCGAAAAGTAGCAAATTTTTTTAATTTTGTCTGCCCCGAACTTATTTTTCAAGAACTCTATCAATTTAAAATTAAAAAGATGAACTGAACTCGCGTCGTGACTAAGTTTTTCCGAAATTATAACATAGTTTTCATGTTTCATCTCTTCATTTTCTTTATAGTACACGACGTAAGGGTGAATTGTGGCCTGGGTGTTTGTCCAATGATGAGACTGGATTGCGTCTTGTACAAAAAAGTATAATTTTCTGAAAAATCAAGACAGACAATAAATTCTCCATCCTCAGCAGATTCTTTCTTGTCAACAAAATATTGAGCTTGAGATCTTGCCAGAAAATCATGTCTTAATAATTCGGGCCATTTTTGATTCAAATCATTAAAAAAATCTTCTTTGCTTTTCTTTTCTTCAACTATTTCCGTCCTGTAAATTTTAAACATATTAATTACTTACAAA
The DNA here is from genome assembly GCA_014170235.1 of Listronotus bonariensis. Classification (NCBI taxonomy): domain Eukaryota; kingdom Metazoa; phylum Arthropoda; class Insecta; order Coleoptera; family Curculionidae; genus Listronotus; species Listronotus bonariensis. The sequence goes on along the minus strand of JACEGR010005006.1, from coordinate 1,501 downwards.
ATCAAAATATTTATTAAACAACGAAAAAACAAATACTTAAACTTGAACTTTTCCTTACCTATCGGTACTTTTCCATTGGCTGTATGTAATTTCACTAATTTCATTATTATCAAGCAGTAGTTTTAATTTGTTTATAACACTATCAGTTCCTGGGCATTTAGTACAATTCGAAAAATAGCATAATGACGTTGATTCTTGGCAAACAGAGCTTTTGATGAAATCATTCGAACTTTCTGATAAAATAATTCCCTTTTTCTTCAGTTCATTTTTTAAACCATTTAACTGTAATTTGACATTCTGATGAATTTTACACACGCATACATTATGAGTCCCACTCTTCCCAGCAGATATACATTCACGTGGACGAAGATTTTGAAATTTTGTCAGTCCAATCTTTTCATCAGGAAAAGCTTCAGTGAATTTCTTATGCAATTCATGAATATTATATAACAATAATCGTTTTTGTTTATGAACTTTATTCCCGTTTTCTGTCACCGATACATAATCTTTAATCCCAGGCATTACGCGACTGATATCATCAGACAAATAGAAAGCTTTAATGCGCTCGATTGTTTCGTTCCTTAAAGTTTTTCCCGTTTTGGTTGTGGGGTGTGATGCGAATCCTCTTTCTTCTCTGATTTTTTTGGCCTTTCTAACCATTCGTTTAGAGACTTTAAATTCTCTTCTTATCATTTTTATTGACCAATTTGGAGGGAGTGTGGTTAAGACTTGAATTTTGTCAGCTCTACAATTTTTGCTGTTGAAAGCAGATTTGAAATTATCAAGCAAGAGGTTATTTGGATTGATTTCACTATTTAAATTATTATCATTGTTATTATTATCATCAATATTGTTCATCACCTTTTTCATAACATTCTTTAGAGCTTTTTGGCATTTTGTTGCATTCGACAGTCGCCTGACTTTGATTGGAGGTTCACCAATCTCCAACAACACTTTATTAACTTTATCAATTTTTAATTTATTGTCAACAAGGTCACACTGAAAAGAAGGGTCTTTCTTTTCATCGTCTTCATCAACATAATTTGATGATTCAGGCTCATTAACATCAGAACAATTATCAATAGATAACTCACCAGGAACTTCAGGTTTTCGTCCCAAATAAATTGCCCGTTCACACGAATTACACATATAATTCCCAATAAAATCTTTAAAATGATGAGCACGGTTTTTTGTAATTAAAACTAGATTCTTGATTATTTTTTTATGATTTTTTTATTAAACGGATTACAGCATTTATTCACGCGACCCATGATAAATCAAAAACAAAATTATGTACACCACAATAATTCAACTCAAATTTCAAACAGACAAATTAAATTTAGATCAATCAAAACTATTAAACACGAATTTATTAAACAAAAACTCCTGAATTTCAAATTTATTCAGTCATGTGTTTGTGAACTGATTTAACAAATGAACTAAAATGGCTTGTGATATTCGTTTGTTACTTACGCGTAAATGTATAACAAAAAACAAATGA
>JACEGR010005005.1:0-79135 GCA_014170235.1 Listronotus bonariensis | reverse complement strand
AATAAAAATATTTAAGATATATAATAAGATATATCTAAAAAGGATTACGACACTTGTTGACATTTGATTGAGTACTAATGAATTTTCTCAGACTTACGTCAGTGGCGTAATTTTTTTGTCTCTACATGTTTAGAGCATATAAAGAGAGAATAACAAGGTATGAGGAAACATTTACCTCCTCTGAAACAAAGTATAGATTTCAAATACATTATGTATGTAGAAGTGCTAATACCTACTTGATTTTTTTTGTTTAATATATTTAAAAAAATTGGATTGTGATCTTTTGCAAATACTTTATCTTTATTAAAAATATCAGAAGTAGGTAATAACAAAAGTTGTCGCAATGAAAAAATCTGTATCCTAAAATTAGGTTTCCTTTGTATTCAAAACAAAAAATAAGTTTTGTGTTTGTCAAAGATATTTTTTAAAATATTAAAATTGTGAGTATAACAAAAGACGGTATCTTAAAAGCTTTTTTATACAAAAGCGACAATGCTAAAAAGCATTATTTTCTTGCCATCGTTTGTCTTCCAACAAAGCGAACAAATATTTTTTATCTGTTACTACTAAAACAGAACACATTAAGGCATCGTTTAAAATGATATAAAACCCAAAAAAGTATGCATAATAAACATAAAAACACATTTCTACGCTTGTTGCGTAACTCAAACAGTATCTTTACTAAAATAAATTCAAGAAAAAAGACATCTCGTAAAAATACTAAAGCAACATTCCTCACATAAACAGATGCAAATACCAAGAAGAATAAATAAATAATTTACTTATCTTGGTCTTAATGGATAATTAATATCATTTGATATAGCTAATCGATATGCTTAATCAACAAATATTGCCACATTTAATCATTTTAATTAAAACCTTATACGCAATGAAAATAGAATTAAAACGAGTCTTAATTAAATTTAGATTGGTTTGCTAATAAATGATACAGGGTAATCAGTAATTATCATGAAATAATTTTCAGAATGGAGAGAAAATTTTAGATCGACTTTGTGTAAATATAACAATTAAAAACTATCTATTATACTTTTTAACCGCCTTCAGAAAGGAGGAGGGTCTCTTGTTTTTTTCTGTGTGTATGTTCCGCGAGATTACTCTGGCGTTGGTGGCCCAATTTTAAAACCTATTTTTTTAATTTGAAAGAGTGTACTTCCGCGGTAGTACCACAAAAACCAAGTCAGGATAGCGAGAAAGAAAGGTAATAGACTTGCCTAAAGCAGCCTCTAGTGTGGTAACTTAAACGGTGTCTTTACAGAAATAAATTTAAAGTGAATATTATAGAAACCAAGCGTCTACTTACTGGACAAACTTCGTTGTCTGGAGGTAAGATATTAAATACTGACGTTGATGCCCTACTGACGTTGCATTCGGTACATCAATTTTAGCGGAGTGGCTAGGTGGGTTACTAAGCACAACGAAAAATTTGCTAATGTTGTACAAATACTATTTTATAATGATAATTAATTATGTTGCAGATACGGTAACAGGTGATTAACGTCCAAGCATTTGTTTGCAAGGCCTACCTAAAAATAACTTTAAAAAATAGAAAAAATGCAATTTTCTTTTAACTAAAAATTAAAATATGACATGTGATACATCGGCCAAGTCATCCGGGATCAACAGTGTAATAAATGGATCAAATACAGGGTGCTTTTTCGAGCCATATAAAAATAAAAGTTGATGATGGTTTCTTGAAAACGAAACGTCGGGTATAAAATCTAAAGTACCATCATGTAGTAGCTAAAAAGTGCCAATGAAAAGTGTTATTAGTTTTTTATATCTCTTCAAATAAAGTCAGAAGAAAAATAAAGTCGATATAGTTAAATTTTTCGTTTTGCCAAATATCTCAGCAGGCCATGAAAATTTTTCAAGTTTCTAAACGGCATGCAAATAAGCTTTAAAAACACAGCTTTTCCTAATTTAACCTAACCTGTATCTCCAATAGGTACTGAGACTTCCATGCTTAGGGATCCTATCTTGGACACACTAGTGACCAACCATGACCATTTCGTCACCAATTCGAATCTGTTCGAAACCTCAAATCTCATATTTTGCCATTATTAATTTCCAACTTTGTTAAGCGTTAAACGGAAAACTTATACTTTTCTCATATTAGCATTTATGCTATTTGTCAAATATGACATGATATTATTGGTATTATTTGAAAAAATACTATTAAATTTAATTCTTAAAATAATTTACGGTGGTTTTTCTTTATATTTTTTTTTTGTGTTTCTTCTTTTCACATCAGATATTTACCCTCACAATAAATAAAATGAAAAACCACCAAAATATAATTGCATTCACAACTTCCGTCATACTTAACGGATCTAAGCATCAGTAATTCCTATGATACTAGACAGATTACAAAGAAAGGAACAATAACAAACAGTTATTTCTTCGTTAACAACAGACAATTATTATCGGCAATTATTAAAACACATAAAGTAAAAGGTGTGTCTCTTAATCCTCTTAACTAAACAATAAAAGTGACATTAAAAAGACATAACCGAGGACATAACGAAGCTCGAACAGACAATTTGACAAATCGTTTCGCAGAACGTCCCGTTGCGCGGTTCAAAAGTTAATGGGTCGTTAGGACAAGAAATTAATTAATTAATATGTTTTTTAGTTATTTATTTGGATTTGTAAGATTTTTAGCACAATTTTTATTTATTCATGACTAGCCTCTTGGTTGAGTGTTCATTATATTTTTTTTAACTTTTATTTAATCATAATAAAATATAGCCTATAACACTAACCAGAACCAATGGCACGCTTGCCATTAATGGCACACGACACAATATTTTTGGTACGTCACCTGACTAAATATATCTCCAAAAAAAATGGCTCTTTGGTAAGTGAAAGTTTGCCAAGGAAAATAAACTTTTTAATAAGGAGCGCTCGGTCTCATTTAAGCCTATGTTCGCTTAATTTTGTGACGTAACCTTGTTCCGTAATTCTTTGTTTACAATCGTACTGGAAGGTTTTTTTCGAGGTTTTGGTGTTATTTTTTGATTTTTAGTCATTGGACTTTTATATATGTTCAGTTTTTACTGTTTATAGTTAAATTTAGTAGTTATTAGTACTGCAGTTAGAGAGAGTTTTAAAACCTTTAAACAGGGGTCAATGACCTTTGGATATTTTTTTACAGGAAATTTACGTTTTGATCGTCATTAAGGGTAAGATACAATTTTTTTATGTGTTTTTAAGTGATTTTATTTTATGTATGCAAGTATTGGTTTATTTTGTCAGATAAAAAAATATTATGGCAAAAAGGTGACGTCACAAACATAACCTATATTTTCGAACAAATATAAATAATCGAGCGCTCCTTATTAAAAAGTCTTCCTTGCGCCATCCCTAGCCTATAGCATGCCTGAGTAGTGTAGCTTTTTAATTGTGAAATGATTTTCATGATCGTTTGTATTTCCGACGATTAGTCTTTACAAACAAACAAGGTTACAAACTTTACCCCTTTATAATATTAGTATGGATAAATATCGAATAAAAATCTACTAAAAATTAACTGCCAAATTCGCTGCTTTTTTTCTATATCTATTTTGAATTAAAAAAAAACTTGCCTCGGGCGAAAATCGAACCCGGGACACCCGCGTAGCAGGCGAACATTCTACAACTAAAACCACTGAGGCCTATGTAGGAAATTCGACCCATTCAGATACTTATATTTTTCTGTTGACTTGATATACATATGCCATTATTTTTTTCTTAACTTTTTATTTAATCTTTATAAAGTGTGGCTTATAACACTCCTGAATAGTGTAGCTTCAGTGATAGTGAAAGAATTTTCATGATCGTGGTTCAGTATTTCTGAAGATTAGCGGCTACAAACAAACAAAGTTACAAAATTTTACCTCTTTATAATATTAGAATAGATAAGGTTTAGGGCCATTTCACATGTTAGTGCCTGAAGCAGTAATGAAATGGACTTCATGATAATAACCCTTCTAAAACTTTTTTAGGGGGTTTCTTTTTAACGAGTTTACCATAAATATTCATCCCCCATATATGGATGCGGCGCTTTAACCCAGCCTGTCAATGTCAGCTTGTTGGTAAGTCGGACTGGGGCGAACTTCGTCACTTTTTTGTCGCACAAGTTTACCACAATGTTTTACATACAATTTTTAAACAGTGCGCCAGTAAGGGTAGTAAATAAAGTCACTAGGCCAGTCACAAAGGCCAGTAAGTAAAGTAACGAAATCCGTCTAGTTTGATACTTCGAAACCTGTATTTGAGCCTTATAAATATGTCCGGATAAAAAATGTAACGCGTTCGCCCAGTCCGACATTAGAACATTTGACAGTGACAGGCTGGGTTAAAGCGCCGCATCCATATATGGCGGTATAAACATCTTCGTGGCTGACTCGTCAAAAGGAATCAGCCTGAAAAGTTTTTAAAAGGGTTCTTATCACTAAGTCCATTTTTATAACTGGCTCAGACACTATAAGTTTTTATTTGTTTATGTTTATAAATAAATATTTCCATGTTATTTAAAAAAGTAGATTTTAAATTTTACTTCCTATGCCCTTGTTCCTTTTTACAGTCTTTTTTTTTTATGATTTAAACATATGGCATTATTAGTAAATATACAGGGTGACCACTAACGATCTTTGATTGTAAAATGGATTTTTTTAAAATATAACACCCTATATATTTGTTAAATTTTTGACCCTGTACGTACTACAGTTAATATTAGAGGTGGATGTAAAGTATTTAACCTGATAATAGCTACCACCTGCTATAAAAATCAATTTTAAAGGGATAAAAAGTAAAAAGTTTTTTAATTAGAGCATGATTAAAAGATTTTGCATATGTAAAGCGATTAACATCTGACAGACTTTTGCTTTAAAACTTTTTATTTTATCGAATCTATTTTACAAATAGCTTTTAAACGGTGCCTTTACGACAACTATTTTAAACCATAGAAAAATAGTTTCTAAAATAAAAAAAAAAAAAAAATTATTTCCTGTTTATAATTGTATATTATTAAAATTCGGTAAGTCATAAAAAATAAACATAGGTAAAAATAGAACCGTAATTCTTTGAAATTATATTGTTTTAATTAATTTAAAAGTTAACCAAAATAAAATAACTACTCCCATTAAAAATATCGCTTGTAATATAATGAAATAAAATGTTTTTAGACAATCGACTATTTGACTATACTGATAAAAGGCAATGGTAATTTTTTGCTGAATTAGTTAATAAGTTGTGGGTTGCCACATGGTCCGATAAAAATGGATATTTAATCCAAAATGGCGAAAAATATTTACAGATATTTCCCGATTTTTGGTTTGTTTCTCGGCTATAAGCAATAACTTTTAAAAATAAGGCATTAAATTTTAGAAAAATACAAGACGTCATTGTCTAACGACTTAAATAAAACGAGAATGGTTTACAGTCAGCGTTCCTAGTAATTTTAAATAAAGCCTTTAAAACTGCTTGGTTATTCAACTTTATTCGACTTTATTTGACTTTTTGTTGTAGAATTATTTTTAACGAAATCTATGATGACAATCACTAAAGCAGTTAACACCAGTATAATAATCTGACCTTTTAATTTTTTTATTACATTTATCCAATAAATTATAGAAAATATATGTATATTAAAAAATACCATGCTAACTGCAACAACAGCAAGCAAAAAATATGTCAAAAAGAAATGTCATAATGCCCTAAAAGGGTTCAGAGACTCATGCGATAGGGGCGCTTTACTTGAATTCCCCATAGGTTAATGTGTTTCTTGCTTTTAGAGCCGTTTTTACAATGTGATGTTAATCATTGGTTTACTATTCTACTTCACCTAGAAGCATACCATACTTTATAAAAATAAAAACATTTACGATGTCAAATAGTGACACTGGCAGATTTTTTAAGCTAAGACTTTAACCAAATGTGCTTAAAGCCTAAGGTTAGAATTGACCCTAATTTTTTTATCCAATTGATCTAATTTTTATTTCTTAATATTAATTTTTTTAATTTCTAGGTAAGTTTACTGAAAAACCTTCCCGGTGGTAAGTTACAATTTTTATTTTTTCTGTGGTGCGGGCAATTCACTCGCACCCTATTAAATATGCCGTAATCCTAGAAAATCTCAGCTTACAACGTTGCCCTCTGGAATGTAAGGTATTAAGATCACGGTCTCCGTTTTGGGCTTTGTTCACATGATTTCTGGACAGGTAGTTAAAAAATCCTTCCTGCTTTATTGATGAAAATACAACCTTTTAATGCGGTAAAAAAAAAAAAAGAAAGTAGTATTTACCAGGAAGCGGCTTGCTCATAAGCACTTGGTCAATAATCCACCTACAAAGTTAATTTTTTCATCGAAAATATATACTTTTTCCCCGTAGGAGGAGAAAAAACGCACTTTTTCTTCTTTAAAGAAAAATTTTTACTTTCTCTTTTCTCTACCAGCTGGCATACTTAATTTTTACCACTATCCATCTACTTTCATCTTTCTAGAGGTTCATTGCACTTTTGAAGAAATTACTACTTTTAAGGTGGACCTTCTTAATGAAAATGCAAATTCGTTCAAGATTAGATCTTAAAATACTAAATATAAGGTCCAAATGGACAGTTATTTAGATCAACGGTAGATAGGGAGAAATTAGAGTGCATAAAATATATATAATAACTTGTTATGGGCGACATTTGAAAAAGAGGAAAAACATACCTACGTACAGCGAGAGAAATGTTTCTGTTATGCTAAATTTATATTTGCCCCGAGATTGCGCTTATCTTGTTAAGCTGATTTAACATACATAGGTATGCATTATTCCTAATTTTTGTTGGGCGAAAAAAAGAAAGGTTTTGCATTGTAAATTGTAAGAAGAAATAGGTATATTACAAAGTAATAATCCACTACAATTCTATTTTTCTTAAGGTTTATTGCATTTTTTTAATATATACAGAATCACATAGATTTACCACCATCATTCTATCAGTTAAATAAGAGTTTAACCAATTCAAGAATGCTTACCTCGGATGCCCATATTATATAACTTGGATAAAGAAACTTTTATTGACGGTATCAAAAGCAATCGATACTGGTCAAAAAACATTGAAGCACTTTATTTTCCCTTATCGTGTTTGAATAAACGAAGTTCCCAAAATTGAAATTTGCCGTTTCTATGGATCGGCCGGGGAGTGCGGCTCGTGCTGGGATGAGGTGCAAAATACTGAACTTTTTTATGAAATTTATTATTAAATCAAATATTATTTTTCAAAGAGATTTTAGAGAATATGCTCAAGATGGATATTTGTCTGTAAATTAAGAATATTGTTACGCTCATTTTTTTTTATGTACTGGTACCACATCCAGCACGCTTTAGTATCTGGGAAGGCCCATACTCAGACTATAATTTATAAGGTTCGTCAATGGTTGACATATTGCCAATACTTTATAGCTCTTACAATCTTAATGTTTGTCATCAAACCCACTAGAGTGGGAGCATTTCATATTGTTAATAAATTTACAATAACCTGGGACGCATCTATATCACTAATCACAATTGTGTTTTAAAAACTAAAGTAGGTGCCATTACAAAAGAACTAGGATTACCATTATTTAACAATTAATTTTTCTAGATATACTACTAAAAATGTGATGCAAATTCTTCAGCAACTTGTTTAGGGTTCTAGCAATAATACGATTATCGATAGTTAAGCAGAAATGCTGCTTCTACTATTCTTGTTTTGTTTAATTTATCATTCCACGATAATCTTCTTTTCCAGATCGTATAGGTAATAATGGTGGAATCTTCGATAATCTTTGAATAGTAACAAGCACAATTTAAACTTTTATTATAGTAGTTTTTAGTAGTTGAATTGACTCCCTGCTCGATAATTGTTACTTTTTGTAATCTTAATTTAATCAATTTAGACTGGTCTTTAAGTTTACCACATTTAAGAATACTAGCTAATGATCTCGTTAAAGTTTAAAAAACCTTTAAAAATAAAAACTTAAATATTTTTATTTCTAAAAATTAGTGTCTTCAATTATTAAATACTTATAAAAATGATATTTATTTACTTAATAGATTTAAAATATTTATAGCACTGGACGAGATGAAAGAGAGAAGTCATTGTCAATAAAACTAGTTCAATTGTTTAAGTCTAAACGACATAAAAAAAAAAATTAAAATGAATTATACCCAAAACTACGTTATTTTTATATATTAAAAGTATATCTTCTACTATATCGTATAAAAGCTTATAAAAAGTCTTTTAAAAAATGTCATAACCAGCCATGGTTTCCATTAACAGAAAATGAAAGCTTTATGTAGAAAAGCTTCAAAAACGGACCACTACATTAAATATCGGATTACATCCCTTCCATTAAGAAGATAATATCTACAAGTTTCCTATGTACACTTTTTCTTCGATTGGCTCAGTTACAGAGGAAAACAAATTTTTGGAAAAAATGTTTTTTTCAATAATATCTAGTAAGCCAGTGATCTTTTGGACAGAACAAAAGTGATTTAAACTAAGCTCTAAAAACTACACTTTTTCTACCCCTTTACCCATTCTCTGTACCTGCAGCGGCTTCTAAGATCTCTACTGCAAACATCGAAGAAAAAACGTCACCCTGTATAATAACTTGTTATGGGATGACATTTGAAAAAAGGAAAACATACCTACGTATACTAGAGAAATGTTTCTGTTATGCTAAATTTTATTTTGCCCCAGAGTTGGCTTATCTTGTTTAGCTGATTAAGATACATAGGTATGCATTATTCCTAATTTTGTTGGGCGAAAAAAGAAAAGTTTGCATTGTAGAAGAAAAAAGTATATTACAAATTACTTGTTTTACATTTAAACGTTTAAGAAAGTAATAAGGCAGTGATATTTTAATATTACAATTTTATATATGAAACGAGTGTTGGCAGAGAGTATGTAAACTAAACTTCATCAATAGTTCATTTATTTACATTTTTAAAAGCTTCCACCAGATTAGTCTGGATGAATTAGGTTACAGTCGCGTGATGGAAGCAGTCGTTTGCGTTCAAGAATACCTATTAAGCTTTTTGAGAGAACTCCGCCCACTTTTTCGTAGGAGCATGACTTTTTGGTTTTCAAAGAGACAGACACATAGTTGTGGTTTCAGAGAGCAAACGTGGTTGTATCCACTTGCCCCACCATTTAATCCAATAATCATCATCAGACAAACCCAATATTTCTGAGTCATCGTCACCACTAAGATATTCAAGAAGTGCTTCATCGGTTAAAGGCCGTTGCCATTTTTTTTGTTTACTAGTTGGGGGTAAGCTTAGCATTGTATTTTATCTATAAAGAAACGACAGGTAATTTTTATATGCACAAGTCATTTTGTGCATCACATGGACACAGTGTCTGTCTTTATCTACTAATCTAAAAAAGAGGATAGTAGACTGTTCAGCATTAGGCTACCTTAAAAGATGTGAACTGTTTTTTGCCACGTTTTTAGGAATATTGGGCCAGACTCGGGTTTAGTTACAGACCTAAATCGCTGTTGTGCGATTGTGCGGGAATGTTTATTTTAAAGTAGTTCTAGTAGTTGCCACTAAGTTAATTAATAAGTTATTTGCTTTTTAGTTAAATACACTTATTTTAATAAGTAATTTTAGACTTTTGGTTCTATATTTCTATTAACAAGTAGCATTTTAGAGAGCTGTATAAATTTATTTATTTAAGCAAAATTTAAAATATTTTAAGTCCGGTTCTCATTCTATTCATTATCGATGAAGTCTACATTCTTGTAAATGAAAACAGTGCTTGCAGTGAGTATAAAGGAGTCTCGCGATATTTAAGTACTCCTGTTTACTAAGCTAAAAGTAAAAAAGTAAGAAGCAATCAGATCAAGTTATTTATTATATTTGTTTTATCTATTCAGGCAAATTTCGCGACAACCTTGTATATCATATAGATTGTGTAACAACGTTATATTTTATATGCAAAAGTTTCAAAGAAAAAAATTATTCTTTTAAGTGCTTATAAATAAAAGCTTATTTTTATTTTTTTTCAAAATTTTAATTTATTTTTAACTTTTAAGTAACCACTGAACAGGTCTTTTCATTTGATTGTCTTATTCAGCACATCATTGTTGCAACGTATTTTGCCGCCTAATTTTAAAGCTTTAGCTGCAATACGATTAGGCATTTGCATTGAGGACTCCTTTTAAATAAAACGATAATGATAAAAAAAAACTGGTCTGCGATATTGGATTGGTGTCACTAGTTTTTTTAGTTACTTATAGCAAGGCCTCATCTTTGATAACCATAAAGTTAGCAGTGCATTAAATATAGTTAGTACACACGTCTTTAGAAGTCCGACACATTGAAGTAGTACTGGCGACCCCTTATTTTTAAACTTATTATTAGCGAGCCCTTTCATTTGACATCTATATTGTAGAAATGCATTAAAAATAAGCAGTCCGCCATCTTAGGTGTTCTGCGATTTTGAATTTAGAATGACGTTCCGTTAGTTTTCGAGTTTCTTTTAACAATTCCTTTTTACTTAATACCAATATTGTAGAAGTTCATTTAAAAAGTGTGTAAATATGTGAAAACGTGAAGCTAAATTGGACTGATCGTGCAAACAAAGTCGTGGAGGACATCTGGTCGATATTATTTTTTAAATCATAATTGTAATTAAGTGGTCTTCCAAATTAAATAAAAATATTTTGGCCCGGTAGCAATGTTTGTGTTTAATTTAATCCTAAATTCCTAAAGCACTAATTGAATCACCCTTAATGACCGGTAGTACCTTCTCTTTTAAAAAGCATTTATATCTTTTATTTGCCTAAAAACTACCTTATAGTCCTTTGGTAAAACTTATATGACCTTTTGAATATCTACATGTACTATATCTATGTTTTCTATTACGACGGAAATGTATATATAGAGAAAACCTGTCCAAAAGAGTTTTAAAGATCAAATAGAGAGATTAGATAAAACGCAAAAGCAATATAATCTGCGGAATCTGCAGTGGGTGTCTTTTTATTCTTGGATTCGAAACAGATCGAAATTCTCGATTCGAGATCGTTATCTCGACTCGATGCGTAACTTTTACGGGGATACGATCGTTTATTTACCTTGTTATTACCCTATAAAGATGGTTTGTCGCACGTCTTGGTCGTAAATTTACCTGTCTTCGGTAAAATGGTGAAGTTGTTGGTATGACAAAATCTTAATGCGGAACCAGGAAGTACCTGAAGTCAGGCTTAAATTCCTTAAAAATTTACGCATTATTTTATTTTGTAAAGCATATTTCCTTAAACGACTGAAATACAGGGTGGTAATATGTACTTAAATTAAATTATTCATACGGTTCTTTAAGTAATTCTAAGACACAAGACGTATGTATAAACATAGGTCCGCAAATTATTCTCTTGATATAGGGTATTCAACTTTAAAAACTTTAAAATTTTCAAAAACTAATTAAACTAAACTAAAACAAGTTTAACACCCTGTATTTCGAGAACGAAGAATTTGGCGCATATTGAGAATTTGCCTTAAACGTACTTAAAAACGCGTCTGCTAAATTTATTCTCCATACTTATTTAACATCCTGGCATATCGGTTGCAGGGGCGGTCATATCAACTCTCCGGGGGCCAGATCACCATATTTTACAATTGGGTGTGTTTAGAGAAGGAAAAAAATAACTAGTTACATAGGATGTGGCATGAAAGGGCAGGCCATGGCCTCCATGCCCCCTCCCCCTTATGCCCACCCCTGATCGGTTGTTTCTTAAAAAGCGGTTCTACCCTATAACTTTTTTTAACATATAGAAAATGAAATTTGGTATATCGATAATGGTACCAAGTGCCAAATCAAATCTAACCACTTTACGATCTCATACATATTTGGATTTTGTACAAAACTTGGCACTCATTTAGATCAACATTCTTTTGCGGTAAAGCCCACAGTCAAGCTTAATTTGGCTCACTTTTTTCTTATTTATGTGTTTGGGAAATCTGTTTTACTCCAGCACCCACCAGTTTTCAGTAAGTTGCAGAAAACTCACGCCAAAAACGGATCGATCGTGTTTTCTTTCAAAAGAAAAAAAAAAACAAATAACCCAAAAAGAATTTAAAATAAGTACCTAAAAATACTAAAAAAGATATTCAAATTTTTTAGTTTAAAGGTTTTTCTTTATTTAAAAAAACGATTAATTTTTGGTGTGTATCCAAATAAATACCATCAATTAAATAAATCCGCCGAACCAATACAGAACACATATCTTTAATGGTGTCAATATTGCGGATTTTTCCGCTTTTTTGACATTTGAGACCTGATGGCCAAATTCCGACCACTTATCGTGTTTATTTGTTAAAACAATTTGAAAAAATATATCTTCAATGGCACAAAAAAACTTCTGCAAATTTATGTTTCCAATATAAAGATTTACATACATTCCTTTTAAAAATACATGTAATATAGAGATTCAGATTCAATTGAAATATGTCTATTTTTTATGACCTCGGTTCCATTTTATATAAAAACGTTAAGCAAATCGATTAGTATAAGAGGTAGCAACGTTTTCGAAAAATAATTTTAGGTCAGCTGATTTTTTGATATGTTGTTCTCCTTCCTCTTCTGGATAGACCCTGGGCTGTCTAGCTGGCGGTAGTGGTTGCGTTTATTAGTTCGCATCCTACCTGTACAGGTAATAATCAAAGGTTTTGAAAACATTTTAAGGAACCTATTTTTTTTAATTTCTGGGTTTTAGATACATTTACCAAACATTTTTTTTTATTGCCAGACACTTTTATCATTTAAATAGTCGTGTCATCCTTTTTTAACTTTTGAACCGCTCCGATATATTTTGATGAAACTTGGAACGATAATATTTTTTATTATCTTTGGACAAAACCACGAAGGCTAAAAGCCTAAATACCAACGTACCGTGGCGATGGCTAAAGCGAGGTAAGAGAGAGAGTTTGTTGACACGGGAGTTAGGTGCCTGAAGATTTGGGGGGAAGGAAAGACCTCCGCAGGCAGCAGGTTCCACATTCTAAAACTCTAGGGATAAAAACGAACAAAGTGTGAAGTTCGAGGCCTGTCCAGTTGGACCGCATAGGGATGGCATGCGCATGCGGCACTACGAGTTTATCTATTGTTGGGAACCGTAAGGTGGAGTGGAATTATACTGGACAATTCTCTTAGGGCAGAAGCCATGGAAGTACCTATAAAAAAAAGCGATAAATCCCCACAGCCCGAAATCGATGGGCAAGAGAGCGAAGCCTTTCTGTAAGTGGAGGGATCATTAATGGGACAGACCATAGCTCTTTGAATGGAATCAAGAATGCTTGGGTTTGTGAGGACACACACTTAGCCCCAGATTATATAACAATATTCAGAGAGATAGGTTTGGGAATTTTACCATAAGAGTGTCTCAAAAATCAAAAAACTTTTAAACAGAAGAGTATTCAATCTTTTTTTTGAAAGGCTTCACCGCATAGCCTGTTATAACCGAATCACATTTTTTGACATATCTGTTGACAGAAGATCTGTCACAATAAAGGGTCATATTGTTTCTGTTTGGGGCGACGTCCTTTATTACAGCAGACTATGGATTCACCTATTCAAGAAGGCTATTCATAGTATACATTAATGATGTCTTGAAGAGGAAGCACCTCCACTTGCCCATAAATCAGACATACAGAGTTATCCTTTTATAAATTTTTACGCTATGAGAAAAAAGCAGCCTCCACGAGAAGGGTGTCTGATATTGTTCACACCTCTGCACCCGCGGTTCCAACAAGATTCTATATTGAGGGTTGCGCGTACATCTCTCCACGATTCTTCGGACGAGGCCCCGGAAACTACTCACGTTGTTTCGCTTTGTCCTGGGTTTCAATTGTGGATATGCTGCCGCGGGGAGATCTTTCTGCTTCCCCCAGCAAGAATCATCTTCAGTATTTAAAGTCTGCCTAGTGTCAATAAGCTTCACTCCTCTACACCTCAGCTTAGACACCCGGTACGCGATTAGTATTTTTAAAGACTTTAAAGCCTTCGACGTGGTTTTCGTCTGAGAGATCAAAAAAGTGAAGCTTTGAAATGTCAAGAGGATACGGCTCTGGGCTTGACATAACCCTTCTTTGTCTCTGGCTGAGGATCTGGAAGAGAGAGAGACCAACATCAAAAATCAGCTAACTTTAAATTCTTTACATTTTACAGCCTTACTCGGACTAGAAAAAAGAAAACTTGTGCTGACTGAATATGAACTTTGTGAAGCCCATTTACTTTATCGATACGTGTTCGATCATTTACAAGCTGACGAGCTCAAATCGAGGCTTAAGGAATTTCCCTTCGAGAAGCCGGAGTTCAGATTCAGTCTGAACAATACGTGAATGAAGAATACGAAAAACACCAAGTTCCCCACAGGAAGCCACTCTAATTTTGATTTGTGAACGATGCGATAACTCAATTGGCCTCAGGCTAAACCTAAAAATCAAGGCACAGGCTGGGCTAATGTGTTGCTTGAGCAGTGATAAATGGAAGAAATGAGGCTCAAACAGCCTATATGAATGAAGGTCCATTAACGTTGGTATTTTTGGACTTTTTGTTGTCGTGCAGGTTTTATTTTATGTTTTGTTTCCATACACAAGCGATGCTTTCTTCAAAGGAAAACATAGCACTTACTACAGGTTGAGTCGAGAGAGTTGACAAAACTCATTTGAAACCGCAGTTATTCAGTTAAAAAATCATCTCTAGTTTTTCTCGTTAAACTCTTTTTGTTCAGTAACTTCAAGCTTAGAGTTGCCAACCACAGGCGCTTTACTTTTGATATTTTTCTTACGCGTTTTCTTAATAAAGTATATATTGCGCCAAATCAGATAATATGAAATCAGAATAACATTATTCCCAACCAGAGGTATGTTTTATAACTTCTTGAAACAACGAAACTATATTGGCTTTTTCTTCAAGAAAAGAAAATTGTTTTAAAAATAATAAATGTATTTTCAAGGACCAGAACCATATTTTCCAAAATCTTGCTGTTTATTATTTTATGGAGATATCTTTAAATAATAAGGGGATAGAATTTAAGCTAAAATATATTGTGCCCGGTACTTTGGTTCCAGCTGTTGAAAGATATTGCTTCAAACTTAAAAATAAAGAAAGCTTGTTATTATAACTTTTCTGGCTTTACGTAACCATAACGTACCAATCATTTTTTATAGATGTATTAAACACAGCTGTTCGAAGTAGTTAGTACCGGAAGATTGGGGCGACAGACAGAATTACATTTGCGCTTCTGACCGTTTGATTCCTTTATAATTTTTGTACAAAAAAGGTAAACCTTATTTAAATTGATATCTTGGACCGTTTTTCATAAAATCGCATTTTAAATCCAGAGAACCAGCATTATCTATGTAATAGAAAATACCAGTTTTTTTATAAAATTATTAAAATGTGTCAAAATTATAACAGTCTTTATCTGTATTATAAAGCGAAAGAGGTTTACAATTACCATTTTTAATAATTTAATCACATTTTTAATAATTTTTTCAAAAAATTAATTTTTTTATTATATACAAAATGCTGTGCTGTGTCTGGATTTCAAAATATAATATTACGACAAACGATCCAGGATAACGATTCAAATAGGGTATACCTTTTTTGTAGAAAAAAGATTAGGGAATCAAACGGTCAAAGCAAGATGTCAAATTTGTCACCCGTATCAAAAATGCATACATAAAATGAAAACAAAAAATCGTCCCACCCTGTATAATCCCGACTTACTGAACAGTCGTTTACCTATGGAAAGAAGCAAAAAGTTTATTTGGTTGCCCAACAAATAATGGGTACTGTGTCAACAGTTTCAAAGTTATAACTAAAATAAGTTTATTTATTCCAACTTTAAAAGTCAATATCTCCCTAACGAAGCACGATAGAACTTTTTTATATGAAGTACTAACATTATTTTGGTTCACTTTATCACCCCTATCATTTATGACCTCACCTTTCCAGAAACCAGGTATATTCAGATGTAGAATCTGCCCTTAAATTTTTTGACCACCATTACGTTACACCCTGTTTATTCCAAACATACACAATAAACTGTAGCTACAACACTCAGTGCCTGGTAGTAGGTGTGTAAACGTGTTCAATAACTCTATTAGGAGATTAACTTTTCAATGTAATAAACTGGATAAAAAGGTACAATATAGTGTGTAAAACGTTGATAAATAATAGGTACATTAAACAAGCTTATCCGTGAATGAATAGGGAGCTCTAGGTGAAAAACATCATTTTTTATAGGGGATTAATGTCTGCCTTATGGTGTATTTTTTGCCAATATTGTTTGCTACTGTTTAATCTGGTGCTTTAAAAACGTAGCTATTTGGCGAAAACGTGGGTATCTGATTAAAAGGTGCAGTTTTAAAACAGAAATTAATTTCCTAATGGCTTGAAAACAAAGAGGAATCGATATTTTAATATAGCACTGGAGACAGGATATTATAGTAGTTGAAATTAAATAAGAAAAATTATGAAAACTTAAACAAAATACCGTCACTCGTTTTTATTAGAAAAAAACTCTTTATCTTACCACGCCGCTTTGTTTACTAACAGCGCAAAAACGCCGGCCTATTGTAGGCACATACACAACTAATTTTGCAATTTGAAGCTATTGCCTAAACCTGGGCACAAGCCGTTTTTAATTGGTTCGCGGCTTACTAAACATTTTTGAAAAACTTATCAAGTCCACGTTACCTCAAAAATTTTATTTCGATGGTTGTCGGCGCCTTTTGCGCTAATAAAAACGAGTGGCGGTATTCTGTTTAGGTTTTTATAATTTCTTCTATTTAATGCCAACGACTTTAATAAAATCTACTCAGAAGGTATATTTACAGGGTGTGCCACAAGGGTCTGTTGCGATCGATTTCTCGAAAAATATAGGTCTTGAAAAATTTTGCAAATTTGTTAACCTTATTAAATTAGTGAAGAACATACGACCAAAATGTTTTGACATTTCTACCACTTCCATTAATACCGGAAGTTAATGTTTACTTGCTTATTTTATGGAACATCTTATATATTATATATTTTTAAATTTTGCGTAAAATGAAAAAAAAGTGAATAGTATTATTTCTGTATCGATCTCTTTAGTTGATTGTGTTAATATTTTATGAATAAATAAATACAAGGTGGTCAAAAATAGTCGTATTATGACAAAAACCTTAAAAGGAAGAAGAAATAAAAGTGGTATTATGTGCAATATTTTAATAAAATGCTAAAAATCGTAGCAAAGTGCTTTCGGTTAATCATCATCAGTGCTACTTGTCAGCAACCAGGAGTCATATAGTGTGTTCCTTTTACCTTGTAGAGCCGTTCTCTGAACTGTTAATAGTGTCAAGAACGGTTCTACAACATGAAAAAATGTCAAAAGATTGTCAAAGGAACACTTATGGTGTCGTTCCGGGCAGTTCTGGAGCATAAAAAAATACAGCAATAGCTTAAACAAACAACTCACGTATTAAAATTTTTATTTAAAAACATATCCCCTAAAAAGGGTTTCTAATATTTAATCAAAAATTACTGCCAACAGCACAGCATCTTCAACCATTTTGTTAATGTCGTTAACAAAATTTTGGATATAGGGTCAGCATCTTATTTTCAAACACCTTGTATAAAATATAATTGCTATTGCAAAACAAAAAAACACTTAACAATTCCTTACGAAACAGAATAAAAATCCTTAAGTTCATTTATTCTTCCAAAGATAAGAAAATCCTAATTCCTAGTTATATTAATTGGTGGGATTACTGGATAAAGTAAATCCCTGCCAGGAAATCCCTTCTGGAACAACTCTTGTGGATACTTACGGTCGACTTGAGGTCCAGAACAAAACACAGACTGATTTCGGTGACTTTATTTTCTGGAAAAAGTCGTTTGCGGTTTAAAGTGGAACTACATAAAACCCTTTGTTTACGGTTAGTGAAATTTAAGATTTAGATTTTAGAGTAGTTTGGTAAAGACAGTATAAAAATATAAACCAAAAATATAAATAAGACTTAGTAAAAAAATGTACAAGAAGGACAATCTAAGACATTATAGTCCTGGAGGTAGCAATGTTGTTCTCCCTCCTCTTTCGGGTAGATCCTTGACTATTTGGCTGGCGGTAGCGGTTGCGTGGGTGCCCAGCTGTGACCTTGACATTTAGAGCTGTCACTGATATGTGAATAAATGAAGATCTTATACCGAACGGTTCAGAAGTTAGAAGGGGGACGACTTGTATAATTAGCAATGATAAAATGTGTAGCAATAAAAAATATAAACAAAATATTATTTGGCTTTTCTCCAGAGTAAAATTAAAAAGTTTATTTAACATTTTATGATAATTAAAACTTTTATACATTATGAAGAATTATTCTGCTCTTACACAATATAATAAAAGTTATTATTACTTTACAAGAAAAAAATTATGAAATATTTTATATTAAGTTACTTACAATACAAAGGTTTCAATCTATAAACAAAGGTTCATTACCCCTTAGTTGAAAATATTTTATTCTAATAAAATAAACTCTTAACAACCAGCCAGATGAAAAGTGGGCCAATGGTTGCGTCTCAAAAATGTGGTAAATAGTTAACCAAAAATGTAGTAAACAGTTTACCTAAAAACTTACTGATAAACTTGTTAGAAAACTAAAAGAAAAAAATTCAAATGAAATGTCTGATGGACACTTTAGACTCTAAAATGTGGTAAATAGTTTACCAAAACTGTGGTAAATAGTTTACCTAAAAACTTACTGATAAACTTGTTAGAAAACTGAAATAATTTGAGTGACGTCAAAAAAGCAACAAAAAAAGTGGATTTGACCATTGACATAGCATGTATGAGATTTGACAGATTTCTTGTTCTTTTTTTGGTTTGTGTTTTTCCTTTGGTATTCCGTGGCTTAAGTGTATTTATTAAAATAAGGCAAGCGTTTAAACTCAGTAAATTATTACCAGTTTTTTCAAACATATCCAAGTATACAAATTGACTATTTTCCCTTAAAATATAACATTAGTGTCAAAAACTTAGTGCGCCTCCTGCCAGGGTGGTGCATGAAAGGCAAAGGAAGAGGTAATAGAACGGTAGGCAACGGTTTTAAAAGTGGAACTTTCTTTTGAGCTGGTGGATGCTCTGTAGGTGGATCGTCCGAACTGGTGGATTTAGCCAAATAAAGGACATTTGTAATTTTAAACGAGAATGAGATATCTTCGGAAAGTTCCAAGGTCGCTTCAGATGCTGCAGGTGCCTCGTTGCGCGGTTCAATAATGGCACGTGCCGTTGGTGTTGCAAGATCCTTGCTGGGCGGTTCAATATTGGCTCGTGCCGATGGAGTTGCAGATTCTTTTAAAACAGATTAAGTTTTCATGGGTGAGGATGCAGATGGATGACTTGTAACCGTAGTTCCATGTTAGGCACTGTGTGAAGTCCAGACTCGGCCGGCAGAACGACTTCAATAGAAAAGGAGCACTATGTCGCGTTTCACACTAGCCGGAAATGGATAGCCTGTAAAAGACCGACGCGGCGCTAACAAAGTGTATGCAGTCTAATAAGACCTTTCACACGTTAAAAATGTGGATAGTCAACGAGCTTTCACAAGGTCCATATAATTTTTTGCAATCTATCTGGCCCGGCTCGGCAAGTGTAAAACGAGCCTTATGGTCTCGTTCCTGGCGATTCTAAAGCATAAAAGGAATACACAAACTTTTTTTTTTCGAGTTACTCCCAGCAACTTAATATGCAGTACTAAAACAGCAATAAAGTTAAATTAGTTTTGTCAAATTTGCAATTTCTTACGATACTTACTTTTTAATAGAAACATTGCTTATTATAAAATGTGGAAAATATTCCATTTCTTGAAAGTTAGTCTATATTTACCCAAAAACAGGAAATAACATCCTCAAGTCTTCGACATTTCTTAAATAATGGCTTTCTGTGCAACTTACTTGTTTATTGATTTTTCATAAAGTTTCGCTCTCACTTTATTAAAAGTATATTCAGTAAATACAAAGAACACCAACATAATAAAAATATCAGCAAAGACGTAACCAAACAAAACTGTTTTTGTTTTTATTGTGCTTTTAATAATTTTTCACGGCTAAGAAAACTTTGGGGTTTTTAAAAACGACTGTTTGTTTTCAAGATAACTAAACATACTTAGCTTATGATGAAGAAAACGTGAAAAATAAGTGATTTTGGATGCGTTCCAAATAAGTTTATTAATATAATTTGCAACTTTAAGATGACGGGTTTATACCCCTTTTTGATTTATTCAGCTTTATAAATATTCCTGAATTATAAGATTTACTGTTTTTAAAAAATGCCCAAAATGTTATAAAATTATCAGAGATCATAAACCTACCATAAAAAAGCTTATTTCGTCATTTTACCTAGACATAATTAAACAATCAATATCGCTTGACCTCTAAGCATCGGATCAAGCTTTTAGGTATTTTCTTAAAGGTGGTGGTGGTGATTGGTTTCAGTAACATTTAAATCCTATGCTGCCGCCACACATTGGGCGAAGTTGTGGCCGAACTATTTGTCGAAAAATTTGGTAAATCATTTATAAGCAAGCGGACTCGAGAGAAAGGTTGGGCTAATCAAGGCGAATGCAGACGAACTACCCGTCCATACAATGGTGTTTGCGAAAGTATGTCGTAGTTGGCCCAATGTCTGGCGGCGGCATTAGACTTTCATTGCCTTTATGTGTTAGGAATTACTAACACAACGTTTCACTTAGTATCTCCAACGGTCTTCAAGTAATAAGTTAGTTATCAATTAGAGTGCAAAATTTTAATGTTATATGCTTTAAGATAAGATCAGCACCTTTCCTCTTTGTCAAGGTCGCTAAAATAATTGGTAAAATAATAATAAAAAAATAGGAACTGGATTAAAAATGTAAACAAATAAATTTTATAAATTAAATTTTATTTGGGAAATTCATCGAGTCTAAGGGCAGAACGCCATGCGGTGGTGACGTACACATACTGATCTGGATGGATTGCCAATGGTTATAACTTGCGTGAAATAAAAGTTACCTTAAATGGGTCAAAAAACCAGTTTGTACGTTTCGGCACCAGTCATTACCCGTCGTCACCGAAGGTAGACGCGCTTGCGCCAAACGGACTAACTGGCAAATTTAACAATGCTCTCTGGCTTTCCCGTTTGGAGCACGAGGAGCACGGTGAGGGAAAGTAAGCACCGTATTTGGCCATGGCTTTTAAATACGCATGCTTGTAAACGCACATATTTGTTGACTCCGCGCAACCGTAATGATCCCTAAAACGCTTATAGTATAACTTTGCATGGTTTTAAAAATGAAGTCGGAAAAAATTACCAACTATTTTAGCTGTTTATACTGTCCAACAGCCAGGCATTGTCTTCTTTCTTATATTGACATCATACGAAGATAACGATGATACGCCTTTTAACGTACGAAATTTTTAGAAACGGTTGCCGGGATGGGACGTTGACCATTTTGACGTCACTGTTTGGACCTCGAGCCATTTAGGCGTCGCCCTTTTTGTAGGAAAAACGTATTTCCGGAATCTTGGGTGGTTAGTTCTGGTTAGTTATAATTTAGGTTTTATCGTAAAAATATAATTTAACTCTAAAAGATTTTTAGAGTTACTCCGACGCAAATGGCCGATGCCGAAATGTCCTAGACACCAAATATATTTTTGTTGAATTCAATTTCATAACCTTTTCAAAATTATACAAATTTTATCAACTTTATTAAGCATTAGAAAAAGCACTATTGTTTTCACAAAAGTGCTCTCTTGGATTTAGGGATGCGACATCGAACCCAACCATCGATGGTGACATTGAAGGTGACCATCGATGGCACGGACGTATTTATAGTTTTTTTCTTATGGCGGGGCTGGCTTAAGTGGCAAAATGGCAAAATTTAGTATCCAAAATTTTTTGAAGAGCAAAAAAAGGTCCTACTTTTTTCCCTACCACTACATGTTGGTCCTACTTTTTCCTACTACTACACGTTGTTCCTATGAAACTATCAAAAATCCTAATAAATCACTAAAAAAATTATACGTTCTAAATTTTTTTCAACTAACTGGATGTTACAAGAAAACATCGATGTTTCGATACTCCACCATCGATGGTAAAACATCGGCCATCGATCAACCTAACATTGATGAACATCGCGCATCCCTACTCGGAATACAATAAATGTCTATATATGTTCAGAGCCGTACGGAGGGGGCAATTGCTCCCCCAGACGGGGTTTAAACATGCTTTTTCGGGGTAAAAGGGGCTGTAAATACAGTAAAATTGGCGTTTAGTAGCCCTTTTGCCCCCCTCCCCAGGAGACCTTTTTTTTGTTTTGCTTTTTACTTTTTTTCGTCGCTGTTATTTATTTTAATCATGTAACATTTTTGCTCCTGCCTCCCCCATACCAATTTCTGGTACGGGCCTGTCTATGTTTCTAACTTTTTTTTTATCTTTTTGACATCCCACGAAGGCATGCCTAAATACAAGAGTACCGTGAGTGTCGGGTTATTCGATGTTTAACCCATTGCTCCCCCGGTTCCGTCAACGTTGTCAAAGCACTGAAACATGCAGTTATGCATTTTACAGCACCTTTTAGACAACGCGGTAGTGCCACCACGGTCGTTATTTTTAAAAAACTACTACCTAAATATGTCTCCCCCGCTGGAAATCGAACCGGCGACCTCTGGCTTCGAAGATCAAAGCTCTGTCCTGTATGTGATAATTTAGTTTCCACAAATATCTAGATTTTTTATTATTTAAAATATCTAAAAGGTCCGATATCTTGAAAACTGCTACCTGCCGACCCCCTGTTGATGGAAAACAATTTGTTACAAATGACCTGAAGTATCATTGTTCTTAAGAAATAGATGAAATTCTAGTCACCCTGGATATTATACGTAATGCCGTCATAAATAATAATAATAATAATAATATACCTTTATGATTTGGTGCAGATTGTCCAAGAATTTTCAAATATTAGTACGTTACACTTTATCAAACGGCACTGTCAAAAGATAAGCTTGGAAACAAAATTATTGAGAAATACAACACCTTCTTTAAGTTTTTCTTTTGTCTGCAGTTCATAAAAGCCCGTGGCGCCAGGACTACTGTTTGTGTTTTGATAGGAAACAATTTTTGGGTTTATGGCCTTTTTGTTTTGTTTTTCATTGAATCAGGAAATAATAAAGATTTTTAAGATTTTTTTGTCTCGTTGTGTGCTGTTAAATGAAAACTGGGGTATTTGGTTTTATAATCAAGATATTTATCTTATTTTTACGCAAAATACACTTTTTTGTGGTGTACTGAAAGGTCATCTACCCATGCAACAATAAATAAAAACCACTGCCACTCTAAATCCAACATAACTGACTTTTAACAATTTTGCAGTGCACTAACAATTTGGATATAAATTAAAGGGTTTGCTATGAGCAACTCAAAATATAAAGTGACGTCACTCTAAACCCGAAATGGCGAACTAGATATTTTTAATGCACTCCTACAATATGGCTATCAAATAAAAGAACTCGCTTAAAGTAATCCAAAAATAAAGTGACGTCACTCTAAATTCAATATAGGGAACTAAGTTTTTTTTTATTTATCGTTTTATGGATATTACTTAGCTAAAAGGACTTGCTGATAATTCGAAATGTAAATTCAATTTCGTTGCTCCGTCAGAATTTTTAGAAGATTTTCCTTGTCGCGACATTAACCTGTGTAGATAAACAAATTAACTAAAGAACTAAATCGCATTAATTTCTTTTTAGCTTTAAATCATAAATCAAATATAAATTGTGTATTCACGTTATGTGTCAATAGTAAAAGTTTGAAAAGAGAAGGTGATTTTATTTTTTAGAGCATTTTGATCAAAGCTTGTTTTTAAAATGGTTTTTTACTTTTAATTTATTTTCTTAATAATAAAACTCCCAAGAAAAAAGTGTGATACTGAATTCATTGCAATTACACGCAAGAGCTTCCATAAAAATATCAAAAGAAAAACTTCTCTATGCGCTTTTTATGAGCGATGGCGTGGCTATTTCTACCGCGTCCTTTCTGTAAATGACGTGAGTCTAATGGGCCATAGGCGGATATTTATCGCGGCAATATTTTACCGCCAAAAGTCAAATAATATCCGCGTTAATCATTTTTATGTTTTATGCTAAAAAGGCCCCGACCGCTGGAAAGTATGAGATTATTAAAATCTGCGGACACGACGACAATTTCTTTCAAAAATATACGTCTTGGATTTTGTTTTGTTAATTTTACTTGTAGCTGCTATAAGTAACCTACATTTCAATTGTGTTTAGGGTAATAATTTATGGTAAATATAATTTTTTTTATAGGTGATAGAAAAGATAGAACCTTACGGTTTTCGCAAATCTGCCACTTTCTTGTAAAACAAAAGATGTCATAAACAAAGCCACCATAGCTGTCCTAGTTTTTGAGCCACAGCGTGATTTTAAAAATTTTGGTTTTTAGGTACCCCCTGTATCTTAGTTGGCAAATAACGTATCAAAAATATAAAAACAGATTCCTGTTTTACTTTTTACGTAGAATGCAGTGGTCTAGTCAGAATTTTTCCAAATATTCTTGTTTTGAAAACATTGACTAGTGATGTGTTTTCTTAAATATGTATATTTGTAAAAAAATTACCTTTTACAAGCTTTTCAAAATATATAATACTGTGAGTTTATTTTTATAAACAACGACAAAATTTCCAATATTCATAATTCACATCCAAAATTTTGCAGTTGGCTATGCAAATCAAATCATTATGTTTTTTCTTTTGCTACATAAATCTAGGTACGTAGCACTTACACGAGCAACATTATTAATATGTAAAAAGTTTTTAATAAACAATTTTACTGATTTATTGTTAAAATAATATATTTATATTATTCTTGATTTAGAAAAACAGAAAACAAAAAAATGTATTGCTTTTGGTTAAGAGGTTAAAAACTATAATTAAAAAAAAATGTGTTGCATTGATTGAAAATATTAGTAATTATAATAGATTAATCGGAGTTTTTAAAATAAAAAAATAAACAAAATAGAATAGGCTAACAATAAATTAAAAAAATTATTTAATAAAAACCAATACTAATTAAAAAGTTTGTTCAAGAAAGTGCTATCTACGTAGATTTATATTACAAACGAAAACATTAAGTTTAAAAGCAAAATCCAATTTTAAAGGTAGTAACCTAAGAATGACTACAATAATCAAGTCATTAAAAAAACGGGTAACTAATGGGTTTGGCCTGGGCTACTGCAAAATTTAGATATGAAATATTGGTAATTTTGTTCTTGTTTATAAAAATATACCTATAGTGTTATGTATTTAAAAAACATTGGTCAAAATTTCAAAAACAATAATATTTGAAATAAATTTGACTACGGCACTGCATTCTACGACAAAAATTATATAATAATTAATTTTAAAGTTTTTGATACGTTATCAGCCAACTAAGATAGAAGAGGTACCTGAAAATGCAATTTTTTAGAGGGCTATGACGGCTTTGTTTATGGCATATGGCATCTTTCGTTTTACAGAAAAGTAGCTCAGGTTCGCGGAAACCGCAAAGTTTCATCTTTAATAATAAGTGAGATACCCATTATACATATATTGTGAAAATTATTTTTTACGTTCGGATAAATTCATCATTGTCCTCGAAAGTGTTAGACAATAAAATGGTTAAATAAAAATAAAATATGGGACTTTCTTTCCTTTAATTAGTAAACAACCTTTCGTTTATTATGTATCTCAGATACTTAAAACTAATATTATTTATTCTAAAATAAATAGAAATACATTTACGCCAAAAATTATTTTTTTAGCAAAAAATGTTTTGCTGTTAGTAAAAAGACGAAAGATGAAGCTCTAATTCATGTACCGGGTGACAAGTTGTAAATTTACACCCCTCTTTAATTTATTTGGTCTTGTTTCCACAAAATTAATAAGATATCAGTTTTTTCAGTTAACCTTTCAGTAGTCGCGCGCGGGCCATCGCTCCTCACCGATCTTCCCAAGCTGCGGTTAACAGTACCTTCAGACAGATGCGAGTTTTAGGACATAACTGGCTAAAAAAATTGGCTGGAAAAATGGAGTGGCGAACTATTTTTTCTTAAAAAATATTTACCTTAAGCCCCTCATGAACGACACTGGTACAATTTTTTTCTTGTATGCCAAAAAATTCTTTTTGGTCTTCCAAATTTTTAAAATATATGAATGGGTATGTATGAAATTTATCATAAAAAAACATATTTTAAAAATTTTTAACACTTTGTTGTTTAAAAACCAAGACGTTTATGGCATATGTTCATATGAAGTTTTTGTCTTATTTTTTGGTGGAAAATCACCTCCTATATTTTTGCATGTGTTTAGAAATACCCTGTATATTTTCTGTATTTTTTTACCAGGGGCATGTATAAAATTTGTATTATATTTTCTTTTGTTTCATAACAGCAAAATATTTTAACCCCTTGTCATAATAAACCACTTTGCTTTTCATGTACTTTCCTTTAAATACTTTCACTAAATAATTAATATTTAAAGTCATTAAATTATCATATCCTTAATAAGGATAAGGATAAAAAAGGGAAATGCTTTTCCCGTCATTTACACGAAACCAAGAAAAACTGCTGGTTAAGTAAGTGAGCGTGGCACATAATAGATCCAAAGAGAGGAAAAACTACATGAAAAAATACGGAAAATAACTGAGATTCATGGATGTTTTCCTCCTTGCAAAGTGCAAAATACCGTCTTTAAAAGGATTTTAGTTAGATCAGTGGCGTATACGTTCTAGGAAATAAGATAAAAGTTTAAAAATCATAAACAAATTACTAGAGGTGCTTTTAAATATTATATACCGAGTGACACAGGATGTTGGTATCCATTTATTTTTGTTCGTTTTTATTATTATCTTTTACAAACTTTACGTGACATTATGGGAATGAATCGCATTTTTATGACCTTAAAATAACATTTGGTTATCCGTTAAATAACATATTGGTTATTATCAACTCTCTTATTTTACTTATATACATGGTTTTTATTTTTAAGATGGCGGCTAAAAATTACCTTTAAAAAACCAAGTTTGGCCAATATTTCTAACCTAAAAATTAATTTTACATGGTTGACTATAAAAATATATCTGGTATTAATAACGATATATTATAAATAATAATTGCATAAAAGTATCCCAAAATTCAAAGGCAAAATTTAAATCATTTTAGGTTTGTTTATTTTTGTTTAATTTTGTCAAGTTATAAATGTAATTTGTGTCTTAAAAAAGTGACCATTTACACATCAATAGTCTAAAACTTTTCCTCCTCACAAGTATAGGGGGCAAAAGTGGGCGTTTTTATGAGCTATCTCAGGTATTACTGGAGTTTAATATTAAATTAATTTTAAAATTTAAGCATACTTTTGAAATATGTTAACAAGAACCTTATTAATACAAAAAAATATTACCTCTTTTAAAAAATATTCTACAGACTAGGGAGCTGAAAAAGAAACAATGGTTACTACGTTACTACACCTAATAACCTACTGGCATTATCCCCACATAAGCAAATTTAAAAAGATAAAAGATACTTTAAAATAATTTAGCTCTTTTAAAAAACACACATTTTTTTACTGTCTTTATATTTTTAAGAGAATATTAAGGTAAGTATAAATCATAAAAATATCTAAATTATCACATTAAATTTATAATTTAAAATGTTATTGTAAAAGAGGTGTTTATACGGGGTACGCTCAAAAACAAATATAAAAATTTAAATGTTTAAGAAAATAATAATACTATATTATATATATATATATATATAGATATATATATTATATATATATATATATATTATATATATATATATAATTATATATATATATATATATATATATATATATTATATATATATATATATATATATATATATATATATATATATATATATATATATATATAAATCAGATTAATTATCTTGGGGTATCGGTCCTAGAGGGCTGGTTGAATAAAACTACTTTTGTGCTACTCCAAGCTTTCGAAAATTTTATTTTCTTCATCAGGGCTACAATAATGGAATTAAATAAGTTTAACGAGCTTTTAAGATAACTTAAAAATTAGTAAATAAAAATAAGGTAATTCCAAAGAAAAGCATCAAGTTATTAGCTTTGACTGCTACATGTAAAAAAATTGAATACTTTCTGAAGATACTGGTAGTCTTACCAAAACTGAACTATGCTTTTGGCTATTTCTCACATAAATCAATATACCAATTATTTAACATCAATATTGATTAATTTTTAAAAATTCCCCTTGTAACTCTTATGCAGAATATATTTTGTTACTTCTGGACTGGTCATTTTGAGTTACTCCATAAGATCGGCCGTGAATGCATCGTTTTAACTAACCGGATAACTGAGATAATCTATAAAAACGCGCAATTATCTCATCCTGTACTTAGAACTAATTGCATAAGGTTATCTTGATATTCTTAAAGTCTTAGTTGTATATTTAAACTACTCATGGAACTCTTATGTTGAACGTAAATTTAGCTAAAGGTTAAATACTTAATATACATTGCATATGTTTCAATACACAAAATATCGGACCTGTAGGAAAGTTTTTAATATACAGTTAAAGCAAAGACAATTGTAGTTTTACCATAGACTCCCAAAACAATGCTAAATTTTTGGCCTTAGTTTGGATGCTGGCTTGGCTGAATTTATGAAGCGGCAAATTATACGTACTGTGTAAGTTTGTACTTGATGGGTACCCGCTTCATAAACGCTACGAAGCGAGCGTCCAAGCTCATAAACAAAAATTTAGCATTGTTCTGGGTGTCTATATTTAAACTGCAATTGTCTTTGGTTAAAGTTATTTAATATAGAGGGTGCTTCCTAACTACAGTACGAAACTTAAGAAATTTATTTCTTATGTCTTTTTTATTAAAAATAGTTTGAATAAATATAAGCCGTCCTTGCTTCATTTCTGATATGTTTAAGTTTTTTTAAAAGTCGGTGTTTTTTAAATATCCCAAAAACTTTTTAACTTTAATTTTTATGTAAAAAGGCGCTTGTGAAGCTCTACCTAGATTAAGACTATTGGTCCAGTGGCGTCTTAGTGGGCACCACAGCCAATATTAATGAGAAAAATAAGTACGCCACTGATTTTTATATAATATTTAAATTTCCTTCTGATTAAGCAATTAAAATTTTAACTTTTTCGTTTCTTGTATTTTCTAAACTACTTTAACTTCTTCTAAAGAGTACTTACCCATAGACAACATACTAACCAGAACTATTATTTGCCTTAAAATAAATAAGCAGTCGTGTATTTTATGCTGTTTATGCCTATGATGGATAACTTAAAAGGGGCATTAATTTTTTTGTCGAAAACGAAGCCAGATACAAACAAAATACAGAAGTATAAAAAATTCATAAAAAGTAAATCGTATACTTCTTTTTATTAATAATATTGGCTGTGGTGTCCCTTGAGATGTCAATGGGCCCAATAATCCTAATCTAGACATAGCTTTATAAGTGCTTTATTACATTAAATAAGTGTACCAAATTTTATCTAAATCGGTTAATGGGTTTAGGATATTTAAAAAATGCCATTTTTTCCTTTTAAATTTAACGTATCTCAGTCCGGACAAATGTTTATATATAGGAACTTTTTTTCTAAAAAGACATAATAGTAGGGGAGCTCACGATGCTAAATGGGGATTTACTCGAGCGTCATAGAGACCTATTGGGTTGCATATTTTATATGATAAGATGATAGTAACTCCCGAAGTTCTCCTCTTGGGCCCCCTACCCTGAGAAATCACTTTCTTAAGTCATGTACCGTAATTAGGAAACACACTGTGTTTAAATAACTCTTTATCCAACACTTACATATAATATCTACATAATTGATTAGATTTTGAGGATATAAAGTGTACTATAAGTCACTAGTGAGCTAAAGTACCCTTTAGCTCACTAGTGAATTATAGACTTATATATAATTTTGTTGCTGGTGTTGACAATGACAAGTAACAAATAATGGATGACGTTTTCAAATTATTTTCGATATTAAAAACGATTTATACGAAAGTGTTGGATAAAATTTTGTATTAGACACGTGAGTTATTACATATAAGTCACTTAAGAAAATTACCTTAAACTTTTCTTGCGTGACTTATATGTAATATAACTCACTTATCTAATAAATAACTATTATTGGGCAGCTTTTATGTTAACAATTTTTGACAAAGTGGTCTCTATTTGAGAACACCCTGTATAAGGTTGTCACCGCTATACTTTTATGCCGCATTGTGAGGATTTCTCCGTCACTGTATCGTTTCCTGATATTCCACCATAAAAAGCTCTTCCTCCCGGCTAATTTCCATTACCATTTGTCTTCGGGGTTGGTCTTGAGACGACATCATGCTGTGTCGGAAAAACTGCGTGGCCAGGGCACTGTCACGGGGTTTTTACTCTTTTTCTTTAAAAGAAAATTTGTTATCGTTAATTCAGCAGGACGGACGTATGTTGCCTAATCGTTTGTTGCTAAAAGCCTGCTGTTTTGTTTTCTACGAGGGCTGTTTGACAAATATCTCTAACCTAAAATAATCCAATTGATAAGAACAAAAAACTTATATTTTTTTTTATAAAAAGATATTAACTGCTTTTCTCGACAAATGGGACTATTTCGGATGAGTGCCTATGATATAGATTAATTAACCCTTACTGGCATTTATTTTTAAAAATGACTAAAAACCGATCAAAAAAAAAAAAAAAAAAAAATATGTAAAATAATTATGCTTCTTTTCGTATTTTCAAAATGTTCTCTGCGCATTTTGCTTCTGGACAAGGCAATACTTAACTGCATTTTTTTACACCTACGTATTCTCCAATTTTTATATAAATATGCTAATATTTCTTGGTACAAGAAAAGCACAGTCTTTAAAGAGAACATATTTTTGTGGCCATACAAAGGGTGCTAAAAGCTTAAACCTAGTATTAACAAGGTATACCTAGTAAAAAAATTCAGGTGTCGTTAGGAAGATATGAGTTTTTTGGTGTGTACTGGTAAGCGACACAAACTAACCCTATGTAAAACATTTTTTCTTACTATACAGGATTAAAATTAACATGCAAAACATCCTAAAAGTTGCTAGATCTCATGGTACATGGTACCATTTGTACGTTATTTTCTGGCGCCATACAATAAAAATATTTCTCATTCTGCAGGGTTTTCGATTAAGACAGAATTTACATCAATTAACCCATCAAAAATGTAAAAAGATATAGTTAGCACTATTTCTTTTAACCGCAAGACAGAATTGTTTTGGCAAAAGAAGATTCTCTGTGTGGTGGGATTAGAAAAGCCGCTACCGCTACCAATAACAGTTAAGAACCTTAAACCTCTTGCTGCCCAAAGATGTGCCAGATTACCGAAAGAGGCAACACAATGTATTTTTTTACAATTCTTCATCACATCAGTAACATCAGGCACTAAACAACAGGGTTTTAACGTATGCGGCTAACTAATCGAACTCGACTCCTTTCAATTATTATTTTTTTACATCAATAGGCTGTGGACTTTCTGAGCAGCGATTTAGTTCAAGGGAAGATATCAAAAAAAAAAAAATAGCATGATGGATGGTCCCAATCAAGATTCATTGGACTAGTTAAGGTTGCCTCGTAAGCCTTGCAACATGGCGGACCATACGTCAGCATGACGTTACATATGTATTTTGCTCGTTAGTTTTGAATAGTGTATTTCGTGTTTTGACTTGAAATTTATGAATCTGTGCGATTTTTGTTTATTTTATTGGACTTTTGTAAAGCATTTGGACCAAAATAAAACCAAATATTCATTTCTGTCTTAAAAAATTAGCTGCCCCTAAAACGTAAAACAACGAAACGTTTTTTTCATTATACTAGATCATTACAGTATTTTTTTTCTTTTTAGTATGGGTGAAATGATTTGCTATATAGCGACTTGCAAGAGCAACCGCAAAAAGGCAAAAAAGAAGGAAAAATCTTTGGTTTTTTTCCTTCCAGTAAAATTATAAAATATTTTTTTGTCTTTTATTGTTGATTGTAAAATTAAAAACTTATGTTTTATTATTTAAATTTTTAATAGAGTTTTATAATTTTTAATTTGCATGACTAAATAGTAAAATTATATGCATTGTTTACTAAAGTCAACTAATTATAAGCCAAAAAATTTTTGTCAGAAAACAAAAATAAAACTTTTGAATGCTGTCAATTCCACTTTTTATCCTAACCTATTTGTTACTTAACTTCTGGCTGATTTTTAAATACTATATATCGCGCTCTTTTGCCCTCATAATATTATCCGTCTAGACGTCCTTGTTTGCTACGTTGGCGCCAAGAACCTAGCGGCTGCGATACATATGTGACGTAATAGACTGCTAGTATTGACGAGGCAACCTTTAGTCTAATGATCTTGGATACCAATTGCCACACAGCCAACGAAACAATACCTCTTTTACTTAAGAAATTTAATAACCGTGTAATCTTATGTCGTGGAGATGTTCATTTGCCACCATTATGTGTTTTGACACCTTGGAATTTATTTCTTAAGGAATATTTAAAAGAAAAAGTGTACGCAATAAGCCAAAAACAATTCAAAACAAAAAGGATGAGATAATTTGGCACATAAATTACATCTAAACTCAATTATGTCTCGAAGTCATTGAAAATATGGACCGTCGGAGAAAGGTATGTAACCGAAGCTGTGGCGAGCATTTGGCCGATATTTTGTTTCACACATAATTGTTATAGATCCTTTTATCATAATAAAAAATATTAAGAGGATTCTCTAAAAAATATTTCATATTTCTAAAACTATAAGGCATATCTAAGTTTTAATTTTAAACAGTCTGTTTAGAGACTTTATTTGATGAAGTTTTAAAATTTACAATATTTTAATTTAAAAAAATCTTTTATATTTTAAAGTTTTATTACATTTTCTTTACAAGACACTATTAAAGATAAATCAAAGATAAAGACATTATCCACAAAGGTATACCTCTAACTTTCTTGAACCATAATTATTGATTGCCTCATGCTTCTTACTAAATTACAGACACGACTAACATCAAAATATACTCTAAATAGATACCTAGATATTGACGCCCCTTCGATGTCTTCTGAAATGGGAAAATTAGTGTAAAGTGTAGTTATATGTGGGAGGTAGTTGGAGATATGAATCTTGAGAACTGGCGCGGCGGGTATTTATCTTTAAGATGCTTATAAAAGGTAATGCTGGGTTAGATAAAGTAATCATCCGATTAATGTATGGAGATTGTCGTATAAATATACATATGCGTAGTTTTACGAGTTTGCTTTTAAGAACTACTATACAGTGTGATTAAACTTAAGTCGGCATTATTTCTAACTTCTTTAATATTAGACATAGAAAGTCGGTTAAATTTGTGAAGTTGTAGTATTTTTTCGCTGTGTAACGTGCTGCCGACAGAGAAACAATTGAACATCGAGTTTTCGATGTATGACAATTTTTTTAATGGAACAACCTGTATATTATATTACCATTCAAAAGATCTATCAAAGAGCTTTAAAAAAAGTCCACACAAAAAGTGTGATATATCTAATTTTTACTAGGTTCAGAAATATGGCCATCCTCAGGAATTTGATAGCAAACTGGCACTTTTATATAAAACACCCTGTATATTGCATCACTATTAAATAGATGGCCATATTTCCAAAACCATAAGAGATAGATATATAAAATAGTATTTTTGTAAAGCACTTTAAACTACCTATTAAGTACTGCAATATACAAGGTGTTTTATTTAAAAAATGTGAGTTTACTATTAAATTCCTGAGGTGGACCATATCTCCAAAACTAGTAAATATTGGATATATCACTTGTTGACTTTTTTAAAACTCTTTGATAGATGTTTCTAATGGTGATATAATATACAGGGTGTTCCATTTAAAAGGACAGTTTTTGCACTAAATTTAAAACCTAGTGTTCCATTAATTATTTTTCTGTTAGCAGCACGTTAATCAGTACAAAAAATACTACAACTTTACTAATTTAACCGACTTCGTATTGTGAACACCCTGTATAGGGGGTATATGGGTTTTAATAATTCTAATATTTATTTAATTATTTCGGCATTAAAGAAATCACATCCAAAAAATTAAAACAAATAATCGAAAATATAGTGAGTCTAGGTCATATTATTTTATTCAGGGTCAGCAACGTGCTAAGTCACCAAAATAATAAGTTCAATTTTGGTATATATACAGAAATTGTCCTAATAATGGCAGCAAAATATTAGATAAGAAGTAGGTAGTAAAAGTGAATTCAGATATAAAGTTAAAGTTTTAGTTAAGCCCCTGTACAGGCTACCCCTAGTGGGGGGTATGCTCGTACTAAATTTAGTTAGTCAAAAAAGTTAAGTAAGTTTTTAAAAATGCAAAGTTAGTTTTTATGGTCCATCGGTCTGATGGTTCCAGAAGATAGTTCCATATGGTACATTTGCCAGTGACGTAAAGTGGCCCCTATGTGTATTCAAAATCAACGTCACAGTATGTTCAATAATAAAGAAGTTAGCACTAGTGCCGACTTAAGTTTGATCACCCTGTATTATAGATGTACAGAGTAAAATGGAACAAGAAAAGGATCATAGCAAATCTTGATCAGTGTTGTTAACGTGTACAATGTGTTTACCTACGTAAGTTGGCGTCATTTGAAAAACTTTTTATTTTTAATTTTACAAAAAAAAAAGTTATTCTTTAAAAAAGTTCTGCAGAATCAAAAATTTCAAAAGCAACTATCAGATAGCAAATTGTATAAGTGATCTACAAAGTTTAACAAAAAAATGTGGTTTTTGCTCAAAATTAAAATACCTGTACTTTTAGCACTTGCTAATATTATTATTTTTAATTTTCACAGCTCTGATAGTAAGTCCAATTTTACTAAATAAAAAATGAAAACCAAAAAAAAGGTCTTCTGGTTAAAATTTTCACATCTTTCCTTCACTTTGCGCCTTTCTCCATGTATACTTTGGACTAAAACACTACCCAACAAATAAAGAACAAAAAAAATTTTCGTTGTTTTTACCTTACATTTGCGCCTTTCCCGATCTCACTCTGAAGCGGTTACTTAAAGGTTTTACGCTTGATCCGGCACTGTACAGGGTAGCCAATTAAAAATAAAAGAGTTTTGTAGCTTTAAACCTTTCTAAGTTAACCGCCTTTTTCTTTACACCCTTTATAATACAAGTTACTTTTTGATAAAACTTACAAATATGAGTGTGTATTAGCTAATTATCTGTACACGCAACTTCAATAATATGTTAAAGTGGGAAGATAGTTGCTTTATGAAAATGATCTAAATTTATTTAAATTTATTTAAAGATTTATCCTCATATAACCTATAACAAAATAATATTGTACAGAGAAGTATACCAAATCTGTCAAATATAGGGACCAAAACAAAAAAAAAAAATCATAATTTTATACCGTCATCGTCATGCCTCTGCGGCTAACTCAGTATATGTCGCAGGCTTATTGTAAATTCAGTCCTATTATAATATACCTAAGCTTTTATGATACGACTAGGCGTATTGTAAAACGCCAAGAATCTCACAATTTACCTAAAAATTTTAGGCAGAATATCATACGCCTGCACCTTGGTAGGGCTTATTGTTATAGATGGGCCCATATTTAATTCATTCTGAAAGCGATGCCGCCAAGTACACAAAAAATGATAAAGTAAACAAACCTTTTCGAATGCACATAGCCTCGGACAGAGCCTGATTACATATTTTTAGATAAATAACAAAAAATTCACGTATCACCTACTTAAAAAACATTCTCTTATTTCGCCTCTGCCTACTATAAAACCGGTGGCACCTGGCGTGGTCCTAGAAACTTGTCGGGTTAAATATTTTTTGCTGCAATAAATCATTGTTCACAAAGGGTTTCTTTACTTTATCATTTTTTGTGTACTTGGCGGCATCGCTTTCAGAATGAATTAAATATGGGCCCATCTTTACCAATTATACTTTGCGCGGTGGTTTTAGAAGTCGACTGCATTAAATCCGTGGTATTATAATATTACTGACAGTATGTCAGCCCCATTGTACTTTTATCATTAACTTTGAACATTTTAAACTTTACTAAACTGTTTAAAATACAAATTATAGATTTGAATTAATTATTACAGCAAGGTTCGCTTTTATGACATTTGCTAGTACATTTCATATGGGCCTTAAAACATAACGTTATATTGAGGCGGTCATGGTTAGTTCTGGTTGATTAAATGTTTTTTTTTTTTAAATCGCTTTATTAAGGAATTAAAAAAAGAAGACTTAACCAACCAGAACTAACCATGACCATAAATGTGAAAGTTTTGCATGACCGTCCATAGCGCTTCGAACCCAAATTTTAGGAAAGTGATATGGTCCTATTTTGGTTTTTGAGCTAGGGTAAAAAAGTAAAAAATGAAGTTTAGAGCCCTCTATTACAAAAAATTTAAAAAGATAAAATCGATTTTGTATTTTTCTGAAAGTAAGTTAAGTATGAGGAGTGATTTTATAATGATCATGGAACTCTAGATAAAAAATTTAAATTTAATTTAAAAATAAAATTTGGCCGATTTTTTTATAAATATTGTATTTCGCCTTAGAATGATCTGGAGAATCCGAAAAAGAAATAATATACAGGGTGTCCCATTTAAAAATCAAAAATTCCAGTCATTTCCGGTGAAACCGGAAGTCGTAATAGCGTGTCATATACCCTAAAATTACTTTTTGTTATCTAACAACTCCACCAAGAAATAAAAAAATGGCAGCCGGAAAGTGATCTCGTGGGCACCCGGTATGTACATACAAAAAACAAACGGATGTAAAAAGTTTTATGAATAACGAGTAAATTAGCTTTTTAGATTTTTGACTAACCCTATATAAAATTGAATCATATGATGCGAAATTTCTAATGCATATATCTGGTTTGAATGAAATAAATAAAATTAACTCATGCTGTGCGGCTCCATTCTGCAAAAATGTTTTATCTGATGGTGGTTCTAAATGACACTCATATATCTTAAAATCAATTATCTTTCTTAAATTATTTCATTTTAACTTTGGTTGTTTAGGATTTTTTAAAGGCTATATATTATTCTTGTCTTTTCGAAGTGATGAAATTTATGTGTATGTCTTTTAAAATCCCAAATCTTATTTACTTTTTAATATTTAATTGTTAGAAAAATTAAATGTAACTGTTATGCTTTATATAAAAACTTAATACACATATATTTTTATTGTTTAGGTTTGAAATAAGACATTTGATCAATAAATCAATACCATAATATATACAAACAACGGTATTCAATTATTATTAATATATTAAACAATCGACATCCAATTTAATGAAATTGTTTCATTAATAAAATATTGCTAAGTTATTAGTTTTGAAAAATTTAATGAATATTTCTCTAGGGACCGATTAGATAGCTGCCCTACCTTGTTGTGTCATCTATCTTGTCACATTTATCATTATTAAATATTTGTTTTATATTAATATTAAATATCTAATATAGTATATTGTTTCTTGAATACATATATACGCAGTAAAACAGGAATTAAAACTCTTAGTAAAATAGAATAAAACCACCTCATAAT
This sequence comes from Listronotus bonariensis, assembly GCA_014170235.1. Taxonomy (NCBI): domain Eukaryota; kingdom Metazoa; phylum Arthropoda; class Insecta; order Coleoptera; family Curculionidae; genus Listronotus; species Listronotus bonariensis. The sequence continues at coordinate 41,427 of JACEGR010005005.1, read as the reverse complement.
TTTTACTAAAAACTATTATCGTAAAGAATCCTTGGAAATCAAAAAATGACACGAAATTTTGGAAAAACAGAAACCCAAACAAATCGATTTAAGCTGATGGTGAAATTTAAGTGTTTATGTTTTTTTATAATTTTTGTTTTTCTTTTTCCAAGCTGATAATGGCAATTCTTCTAGCTGTATAAGATTTGTCCCAGAATAGGTGTTACAAAAGTACAAATGGACCAAAAGCTTTGAATTTTAAAACGAGTTTATGGGAAAACTGGTCGCATGGTCCAAAACTAATAAATTAAAATTTTACCTCCAAATGGTATTATACAGGAGCGGGTATAACTGAAAATATGACAGATGCCGGGGATCTAACTAGTTTTATTTTTTTAAATAGAACAAAATTGTATAAGTAAATGTTGTAAAGAATGGAATTTAATGTGAAAATTTGAAGTTAAAGCACAAGAGTAAAAAAAATGTAATTGTCATTTTTTTACCTTACGAATTACAAATTAAATAATGGGCAAAATTTAATAAAGCAAACTGCAAAAGAAAATTTAATAATTTTAAATATTTTTTCCAAAATTGCTCCTTAAGCCAAGTGTTTTAAAACCGTTAATGCGTGATGTGAAAAATTGACAAAAAATATTTTATTTTTTTAATCTTGTAACTTTAAATTTTGACATAAAATTTAATTCTCTACAACATTTACTTATATAATTTTGTCCTATTATTAAAAATAAAGGCACTTTACTCCTGGTCATTTTTCATATTTTTAGTTATAACTCGGCCTGCATATTACCACTCGAAGCAAAACTTTGTATTTATCAGTTTTAGGACCATGCGGCCAGTTTTCCCAAAAGGACGTTTTAAAATTCCAAATTTTGGTCCTCTTGTAACACCTATCCTGGGACACTACTGTACTATGATCTAATTAGTTAAAATTCTAATGTTAAAACCGTAGCTTTAAAACTTTCTTTTTACTAAAAACATTTCCGGTAAAATTTATTTCTCCTTTCAGGTATTTTACAATTCGATTCTTGTAGTTTCAAGTAATAATGGGTTCAATTCTTCAATTGAAAGCAAACGAAAAACCACTCGATCGTGTAGCCCTTTTATAAAAGAGTTGAAACAATAGCTTTATCCGACGAAATCGTTTGGTTGGATGTTGAATTTGGATGTAACTTTTTAAGTAAACCACATTTAGTGCATTCCTTTTACCTTGTAGAACTGTTCTGAACCGTTCTCTGAACTGTCAATAGTTTCAAGAACGGTTCTACAACATGAAAAATGTCAAAAAATTGTAAAAGGAACACTTATGGTGTCGTTCTGGGTGGTTCGGGAGCATAAAAGGAATACACTAATTGCGTAATCGTAGTTAAACCACATAAGTAAACAATTATTTTTACGGATTTGTTTTTGATGTAAATACATGAGTATTATTTACTAACGAAATTTGACTTGCTAATAAAGCTTAATAAAATTGATCGACTAATTAAGTTGGTGTAAATACTTGTGCATAAAATAAACACTTAAAAACAAATAAAACTAACTAAGAAGTTAACACAAATAAAAAAATAAAATAATATTAACAACATGTGCATATGTTATTACCCAACTTTTTTTTATTTTCTAGTGAGTTTTAGTAATTTTTTAAAGTGGGTTTAAATTTTTTTAAGTATCTGTTTTCCGCTTTTAGTTTATTTTTGTTTTCTAATTTATTATTATTATTGGTATTAAATTGGTACACATACACAATTCAGAGACTACAGTAAAAAGCACAGGGGCATGTTTTTTTGAAACATTACAACAGACGGTCATGCAAAACTTTCATATTGGGTGGGGGAGTCATGGTTAGTTCTGGTTTGTTATTTTTTTTAATTACCTAATAAAACAAATTAAAAATACTACATATGCTTCGAGAAGTATTTATTAAATTGTAATTTATTTTTAAATAATTTAGACTTTTCGTTTGTCCCGTTGTTGTTAAATTGATTCGGTTTTATTACCATGAACCAATTAAATGCATCTATAAATAAATTTTTTAAATGTTTTCTCCTTTTTTTTTTCAGGTAAGTTCCAGCTTAAGTGATATGGTAACTTTGTTTGAAATTCTTCAAGTGGGTAAGAAAAAAATCCTTTACGATTTTTTGACATAAAAGTGTAGATTAATATCGGAATAGCGATTTACTTTTATTTCAAATTTTCACGTATTTTTTAACATTTTTATCACCATGTGCGCTAAAATATAAAAAGTTTATTTACACCCTAAAATAATGTCACTTTGATAATAAACTCGCCCCTAGTAGGTTCTGGCAAATACCTTTGTAAGAAGTTGTAATTTATTCCAACTGGGCCTAGCTCTTACAGATTCTTGTTACAGGGTGTCCGGTAATTCTACCGACAAGTTTTGAGGGATAATTCTAAAATGAAAAATAGGAAATAGGAACAACTTCATACTGACATATGTTAATGGCGAATTCTAGCACACTGAAAAAGGGCCTGGCATTATTAATACCGGCCTTATTTTGACATTTGAGCTTGCGCAGATGCATGCTAGGATAAGGACTCCCTTAATAAGTATAGTGTCTGGCTTTATTTATGTCGGTTTTAGGTCGTGCCTTATTTGGTCTTATTTTAACTTCGGAACTGTTCGTCTAACCGAAGGGCTGCCCACCACAAAGTCGAAAAGTTTTTAGAAGTAAAAATACTTAAAAACCTTGTTTTTTTAATGTATTTCTCTAATTGTGGTAAATAAAACCCTACAACACAAAACACAAAAAAAAATTACTAAAAATGTTTTCCCTTTTTTTTAGGTTTATGGTACTGTCAACATGATTTGCAATAACTCTAAATTATGAGTACAAGCACTGTTTCAATAAGGCCGGTAATAATAATTCCCGAGCTTAATAAGGCAACAATTCTCTATTATCTCTCTATTATTATGTCCTAAACTTGGTCCTAAACGTCTTAATTTTTGAACTACTGGATGGTAAAAATTTAAAAAAAAATGTTTTTCTTTTTTATTAACACGCTTTTATTAACTTGGGTTGTAACTATCTATCTGGCTGCCTATGTAACGGAATCTTTGAGCCTAATTTTAACCAACTTCCAGCTATTCGATTTCTTTGAAACTTTGCACACGTATTAAGGACCCATGACAATGCAATAATCTGCAAACAGTATCCCTTTATCTTTTTTTTAATCGCCAGGAAAAAAAAATTCCATTATATTATAAAAACAACACCTAGGATGCCATCTGTTGGAAAAATTTCAAACTTTGCTATTAAATGAAGAAGAAATTTTTAGTGGATTGCAAAATGTTGGCAACGGTCCAAACATTGCCTGGATTGCCATCTGTTGGCAAAATTTGAAACTTTGCTACTTAATGAAGAAGAAATTTTTTAGTGAGTTGCAATCTTTTGCAAATTTTAAAATTTGCTACCATTGTCATTTCATAGGGGGCTGGTTATTTTCTTTTTGCTGCTTAATTAAATAGTATGTTCTAATTTACTGTTATATTAAGAATTTTGTGCAATATAACGAACTAAAAATGAAAAATAATTAATAGTTTAAAAAACTAAAAAACACGCTTTTATATGCAACCGAACTAAAAATTAAAAAATAATTTTTCATTAAAAAATGTTTTCACTTCATAGTAAAAAGCGTGGGGTGCATTTTACTATTTTTCATAACTTTTCCATCATAGATATTGGCAAATATAATAATTATAACATTTAATATATTAAGCACCCCACGCTTTTTACTATGAAGTGAAAATATTTTTTTTTAATGAAAAATTATTTTTTAATTTTTAGTTCGGTTGCATATAAAAGCGTGTTTTTTTAGTTTTTTAAACTATTAATTATAATAACTCTTATACAATTTACAATCATTTTTACTAAAAAAATAGGACCTATGCCAGAAGAACGAAAATTAGGTTTTTGTCCATATGTCCACAGATCGCTGCACTCTGCGACGTTTAAATTCCGGTATAGATTAAAATAATCCAAACTTCCGAACTCACTGACCATAACAATAAGCAACGAAATGAGCAGGTCGTGCAAAAAGGACCTATCTAACAATAACTGTATAAGAGCAATAAGTCAGGGTTCACCGGCAATTAGCATCTATACAAAGAACATAATTGCAGACTAGCTTGCAGACTCGTAAATATACACGGATAGCATTTCTCCGAGCAATGGCCATTTTTCTTTTTCGCTTTAAAGTTATTTGCGAATTATGATTACACAGCACAGGTTGGCTTTGTGATTACGCAGAGATTCGGTTAGCGTTTCATATTTTCTGTAAATATTTTGTGAGAAATGTAGTAAAATGTTATCGCGTAATACGGTGTTTATCAAAAAATAAATGCAATAAAGTGCCTGCATATGCTTTTTCCTACGACCACTTGTAAAAATAGCAAATAGCACACTGGTTTCATACATAGAAAATGCGTTATATCACACTAGTGTTGCAAAGTACTTTACAGCACTAGTGTTGCAAAAGTATGATGTCATTCTAAAAACTGCTATTGGTTTTACAAGTGACATATTTATTGTTAGTGACAGTAAAAAAACTTTTTACTTACCTTAAAGAGTAGAACCCAAATTAGCGAAAATCATCTTATTAACGTTAAGTTACTACACAGTATAAGCTTTCTTCTAATATTAAAAAAATAATAATAAAATTTCCGAAAAAATAAAAACATAAACAAAAATAGACATAACCACAAAAAACAACTTTCACTGATTGCTCGCTCAGTGGCACAGTGTTGTCAGGTAAGTAGATCAAATTAAAAATCTTTCTCCTACCTTTGAGCACGCACTTTATGGAGGCAGCCTTGCTGCTTGACCGTTCGACCTAAAGCGTCAGAGAAAAACTCCTATAGATCAAATTCCTTTTTCTCTATCTTCGTGTACTCATTAATTAAACCTGAGGCTAATACACACTTTATGAATCCACTTTCTTTTATCCATTCATAAATAGAATCAGACCCTTCCGACGTTGCCAAATGCTTTCCATATTTTGCATGGTATAACTGACGATTAGTAGTCGTTTTTTTCTTACTTTTAGGACTTTAGGTTGTGCATTTACAATTTTCATATATTTTATATTTTTTCTCAAAAATATGAGGAAAAAATGTAATTTTTACTTAATTTTACATGTGATATTTAGTTTCATTAACTCGTTTTACCAATTTTACCCCACCCAGCACCCCTTTTCACTCCCCGGTCCCGTAAGTTTGTGTACTGATATTTTTAAAAAACGGAATATTTTGGATATGCGCCACTTACGTTTTATTTAGAAAGAGTGTCTATAATATGTAAGTATCGATAATTAAAAAAAAACCCTTAAAATAGCAGAAAACCGTATTAAACTATTACCGTTATTACCTAACCAAACCATACAATTTTATTAAGTGAGGGCCTTTTTAAATTCCAAAATGATAAAAGTTATATAATGCTTCTAGGTAGGTGATTTTCGATATAAAAATATTGTCAAAACAGTATATTATAGCAGTGAGGAAAAGTACATATCACACTAGTGTTGCAAAGTAAATATCACCCTAGTGTTGCAAAGTTCTCATTTGTTTTTTATTTTTTCTGTAAAGACAAACTTGATTTTTTTTTGGTGAATAATTTGTGGTCGTAGGAAAAATAGTGTACAGTACTCGTGTGAAAATGACTTTCTTACACTCGTGGGTTTGTCGCACTCGGCTAACGCCACGTGCTACAATATTCCCACTCGTGTGAAATTAGTCAGTTTCCACATTTGTAATGTAATATACTATCTTATCTTCTTTGTATTGTAAGACTATAAAAGTACAGATAATTTTAAAACATATCGCTACTAAATTAATACTTAAAATGCTACTTAAAGCACGATACCATTTGATATCGTAGATGCAGACCAGATATATTTATTTTTCAAAAATTTGCGAAGATTAAGTTAACATTTCTCTCGAGCCATTTAAAAATCAAGTAAACCAAAATTATTGGTTTACGTAAAATAAAGTTAATAGATATTTTCTTAACAACTGCGCAAAGTGATACTGTCTAGCCATAGATAACCCACATTTAGATCCGCAGTGGCAAGAAGCATTTTCGGATTTTTACGACCTCGCGCAGTAAACAAATCAAGGGTGGACGAACATGCGCACTTAAAAGCCGTGGCAAAATACAAACACCGGCACCCAGTGCCCTTCGACGGCGGTCTTACCGTGACGCTCATCAGCTACCGTACTCCAAATGGAAAACCTGGACGGCGTCGACAAATTTTTTCCAATAATGCGAATAGTATGTTTGGCGCCAGGCACGTTCACACTCTATTTGCTTGCGCACAAACCCGTTTTGTCGCCCATGAAATGTAACTTTTGTTTCGCGCAGGTAATAACATTGGCAATCCATCGAGATCAGTGTGTCAAGCACGCAAACACAGTTAGACGAAAAATACGACGCGTTGTTGTTGCTTTAAACACTAATTACATTTTCTAACGTGAAATTGAGTACGAAAACTTATCCTTTGCTCACACAAGTTGAAAAAGATTTAATAAAAATTTTCTTATCTTTCTTCTTTTTAAAAATTTTGACGTCATTTTTAAGAAGGCGTAGATATTCACGATTATGACTAAAAATTAACTAAAAAGCTTTCACTTTTGAGTAAATAAACGTAATTATTGTACCATTTTTGGAAAAAAGAAAAAAATCTATAAATTCGATATTTTTGACCACTGCCATACAAAAACATACATAGTTGTTTACTAGTGGTATGCCGCTTAAAAATGTTTTTTTTATTGTCGCTTCGTTTCCAGCCCGTGTTTCGATCTAACCAGTGGTAAATAATTCATATAAGAGTGGGTGTAATATAGTTATAAAATTATTTTTATATTTTAAGTTTTTTTGTAAAATAAAAACTTATATAAGCACAATAACATAGACATATTAACTTTAATAAATTTTTATGGGGTGTGGCCAGGGCCGGATTTAAAGAGGGGCTAGGCGGGACCCTGGCCCGGAGGCCTCCACACCCCTGAAAAAAAAGAAGGAAAGAATAGTACTCACTATAGTTGATGGGCTCAGAAAATTAATATGATGTTGTCATTGATTAATGGGGACTTTTTTTTCTCGAAGAGGGGCTAACGAGTGCGTGGGGCCTCGAGGCCCCCACACACCTTAATCAGGCTCTGGGTGTGGCAACAAATGCAACAGCCGTAGGCAGTTTAATTTTAAATAATACAAGTTATTTTAACAATTGTAAATAATACCTCTATTGAAAAGCTTTTATACAGGGTGTTCGTGAAAGGTGTACCAAACTGCTATGGTAGAATCCTTTCAGAAAAGTAAGATAAAAAGTTTATCTAAACATAGGTTCACAACTTATTTGTTCTGAAGATACAGAGTAGAGGTAAGAAAAATCGGTTTTGTAAAAATCTAAATTATTCTTTGGCCATTTTTTTGTGGTTTTGCCATGTTTTTTTATTGCAATAATGGGCTATTTTAGCACTAACCCAAAAACATTTAATAAGTCTAGTGGCATTTCCAGTGGCACTTATGGGAATATTTACTTTCCTTTGATCAGGTAAATAAAAATTCACACATACATGTCTCTTAAAACTTTTTTATTAGTCAGTTAAAGAAAAAAATCCAAATAATTAATTTTATTGTCAACTCTAGAGGGAGCCACCTGCACTATCATGCACAAATTAAAAACGAAATAACTTTTTCGGTCACACTGTGTGTAACTTTAGATATTTTTTTATTTTTTTACATATTTTATATAAAAATGTGTATTTGGTAGAAGCTGATTTAAGCAGTTTTTTTCAGTCTCTGGATTTAAAAACTTAGTTTCTGTATGCCCGGGTATAATCTACATGGGGTGTGAATAAACCTAAGTCCTAAAGGCCTATTTTTTGAGATACAGGATAGTAAAAAAGCATTTTTACTATCTACTCGTCACCTCAAAAGTTAGGGCATTTAGGACAGAGGTTTATTTGAACTTTTCTTCTTAAAACCATCTGAGGATTCACACTCTAAAGAATTAGCATCTAATACTGAAACACCATAGAAAGTGTTTTTTTTTCAAATCCAGATATCTCAAAAACAGCTGCTTAAATAAACTTTTACCAAGTATTTCCTTTTTATGTAGAAAATGTTCAAGAATAAGAATTTGTATCCAAAAGTTACATGCAGACTAGCTCAAAAAGTTATTTTGTTTTCAATTTGTGCAAGATACCTCAGGTGGCGCCCTTCAGAGTTAAAAATAAAATTAATAGCAGATTCTTACTTCTCACCTCCTAAAACTACACTTATTATTACCAAAATCATTTATTAAAAACAAAAAATTAAAACCAGAATACATTTTTAACACCTTGTATCTCAGAAATTGTCCACTTTTGGACTAAGGTAAGCTGGGTTAAACGGTCATATTTTAGCATAAGGAATTTGTAATAGCTTTTTTCCGCAACTTTTAGAGACACCCTGTAAAAACTTTTTTCTTATTTTAATGGGATGATTCTTACATGGAAATTTAGTTTACGGACGCCCGGTATAAACGATATTATTGGAAAATTGACTTATCTCTACGAGTTCTATAAGTTCTGAAAATGAATTGACCGAGGACACTGAAACTTGTCCTAGTTTAGGACCTTTTACATCGTAATATATCTCAAACTTTAAAAGCCACAAATTCCCTTATCCTCACACAGAATGACATGCATATCGATTGCTTCTAACAAATAGTCAGCTTCCCGAGGAGACATAGAAACTGAATCCGGGATCTACACCGGAATTCCGGAATACAATTTCCGGTGTGCGGGTGGAATAAGGCATTTATTTCGAGTATATGTCGAATCTATAAAAAGTCCCTATTTTGAAGATAATTTAGTGGTCTTTTGACAACATACTTTACAATGAGTATATAAGGCAAAACACATACATATTTCATATTTTATTATAGTGTCCGCCTGCAAGAAAGACATTTATAACAATCATAACAATAAATTTTTAGAATTTTTGTGTTTTACTCTCATATTTTCCTTTTAACAGTAACGATTATTATGTCGCTACTTTTGTTTTGTAGACCATAAACTGTCTACAGAAGAACTCGAATGCGTATCTATTAAAAAACTGTTTAAATATTAAATCTACATAGTAAATACATATGTATACACAGTAGTGTATATGTCGCAGGTAATGGTTATTTTAGGCAAATGGCTTCTGTCTAGGCAAATGCCTCTTGTCTGGGCAAATAGGGTATTTTCATTTTCAAATTCTATGCTATTTGCCTAGTTGGCATTTAATTCTATTTGCCTAAGCATTTTTAGGCAAATGGAAATATAAATATTTGCATAACTGGACGGTCATGCAAAAGTGTCATATTGTAGGGGGTCATAGATAGTTCTGGTTAGGTAAATCTTTTTTTCTTTTTCCTTATAAAGCAAATTAAAAGAAGTCTATTTAGCGCTTCAAACCAATCAAATTACACGTGCTTTTGCTTTTTACTGTAGTCTGCAAAATACCTACACTCTACGTCGAATATGTTATTAAATATATTACAGTCATTTGCCCAGTCAGAAGGCATTTGTCTAGACAGAAGCCATTTGCCTTAAGTAACCATTTGCCTGCGATATATACATATTTATTTACATTTACATATATACATATGTATATATGGTAATATAAGGTAATGTATTTCTGCAAAAGTTTTTTTCTTTTTTTTGGTTCTCAAGCAAAAATTTAATCTACATGTAGAAAAAAATTCCAGCCAGTTCAAGCTCTAAATATTAATTTTAGGTAGGTATTTACTTATCATTTAAAATTTAAGATTTCCTATTTAAAATGCACGTAATTTTTTAACATGACAACGTCTTATAATTCAATGGACCCGGCTGCACGCACCAAAAAACATGAATAATGCGTCGTTACCTCGTGCGTTCCATCTAAGGCTTGAAGTGCAAGCGAAAGCGTGAAACGAGCGACAAAGAGGGACAATCTCCGCGTCGTTCGACATCTGTTTCTCTCCTACTTGAGTGAGCGTCCAATAAAAAGTGAATGTGTTTTCATTGTTTATAGCAACCATAATTGCGGCAATAAAGGTAATGATTCTTCCGACGTTGTTACGTTCAACTATCGTGAGTAAACCGAATTTGCAGACAACCGATTTTTTTAATTTCTAATGGCTTATACACTTTTTACAATATCGTAAATAGTTTTAATGGACCTTATGGCAGATTTTACGCTCTTTGAAATGCTTGGAGCAGTAAAAAACTACAATTTTTAAAATTATTTTTTTTCCAATTTATTTAGCAAACCGCAAAAATAAGGAAAAACAAGGGTTAACTCATAAAAAAAATCCGATTAAGATATAATGAATTTACAGATGTGTTTTAACGGCTTAAAACGTAAGAATCTATCTCACCTTTAATTTTAATGGGTGCTTACTTACACATTTTCTTACAATGATAATTTTTCCAGAGTAAATATGCTTTTTCGAGGTATACAATAAAACACTAAAGCAAATTTAAGTAGCGTGAAATATGCCGAAAGGTCCATCAAAACGATTCACAATATAGTAAAAAGTGGCTAAGCATAAGTAATTAAAAAAAAGAAATTTTTTAACGTGCATTTTAAATCGAAAAACTTCAACTTTACTTAATGGTAAGTGGTTATAAAATTAATATATAGTTTTTGCATACCCTGAATATAAAATCAACATTTTTATCTTCATGTATTAATATATTTTTGTCAAGCAAACATTTTCATCAAGAATAACTCTTACTTGAAAAATAAAATTCTTTTAATCCCTTTGTCCTCTTGTAAACCACATCCGTAAACAATCTGTATAAATATTAAATTAAATAGTAACAAAATTTACAAGCCTATTTTGCGTTTGCATATAAGAAATAAATGATTTTTTAATTTAAATTCTCATTCAAGAATATTTCTCTTAGAAAAACCTTAACCTACCTCCAACTAATAGGTTTAAAACAAGATTTGAGCTTTAGATTAAATTTAAAGACTTGGCCTGGCACAACACACCTGCTTTCTTTTTAGCCCCCATTAATAATGGGAAGGGTTAAGCTACCTCTAGACTTTTTTACGCTAAAATTGTATAGCTAAACCTTATTGTTAATAACCCATGCAAAATATTTCGGGGACATAATCTCTTTTAAATTTTTAAGGGGTTAAGCTTACATAAATAGTCTGAAAAGGATTATGTGTTATAGCTTGGTATTACTACTAATTTTTTTCTATGTAAATTAAATTATTAAGTGGCTCCTTACTTTATTTTAATTAATTTAAGGCAAAGTTGGGTCGTATTCGAATACTCAGTATTCAGAATAGTATTCAGAATATATTTTGTCGATATTCAAATAGTATTCGAATACATTTGTGTTTGGTATTCGGTATTCGGCAGAATACTTTTTGGTTAGTATTCGGGATTCTGTATTCAAATACTTTTGAAGTATTCGACGAATACTTTTTTGAGTATTAGAATACCGGCGTTCCGAGTATTCGAATACCGGAATATGTAAGCAGTATTCGAATCCAAAATTGTCACAAATAGAATACCAAAAAGAGACAAAAAGTAGGAAAAAAGGAGGTGGTGACCTTTTTTTTCAGTCTTCGAATACCGATTCCGGGTGTTCGTGAATACCGAGTATTCGAATACTTTTTAACTATGATTTAAGGATAGTAGCGTTAGGTGGTTGCAGAATTAGGACACACATAAAAAAATTTTAATTAAAAAATTCTTGTAAGAAGAATATGACTTTTAAATTAAAATTTATTTAAAACAATCTTTTTGAAGGAAAACAATATTTTTGCCTGCTCCAAAAATTACATCTCCTTATTAAATAATGTTTTTTTTACTGTATGGGGTGTCCCGGAAAGTCCAATATTTCTGTTATTTAACGAGATATGACAAAGAAATTTATATAAAAGTTGTAGGGTTTTTAAACGTGCATGTCATAAAAATATTTTGATGTTTTCAGAGTGTCCCAAAAAAGTTATGGCAAAGTAATTAGTTTTTTTTAAATTTTAACCCTTCTTTATGTTTACAGATCAGATTCAGCCCATTTATAAACCGTAAGCTAGGGGTGGGCGATAATTATCGATGTTTATTAAACATCGATGTTTTTACTTTTACATCGATGTTTCGAAATAATAATTTAATTTTTTTCAGTTTTAAAATCTAAACCAATTTTATAAATTGGAAGGTTACGGAAAGTGAATCGTAAAAACCAAGAATCGGTTACGGAAAGTCGCCTTAAACAGAAACGTCAAAATCAAAAGTATAATATTTATAATGGAAATATTTTATACTGGTAATTTATACCCATACATACATTTTTTTAAATGTAGCTGTTCTAATATGTTTCCTATCATTTTTATGTTCGTTAACAAACTAAAGAATTTATTGATATTTTCTATACATTTATTTTGATAGATTTTTGAGACTAGAACTATTTTTGAATATTAATAATATAAATATTATATTATCGTCTATTTTTTATATAAAATGTTCAATATTTGTAATAAAAACTAAGACAACATTTTTGCTGTGTGATATTTATTGCTTAGGTTAAGGAGAAAATTACAGAGGTCTATTTACAAAACTCATAAAATTCAATTTAACGATGTTTTTCGATGTTGGAAACATCGATGATTACGCGATTAATAATTTTCGATTATCGATAAAGCCTTTCGATCTTAACATCGATGGTGAACATCGATGTTGAACAATCGATGTCCGATCCCTACCGTAAGCCAGATGCAAAATTTTGTCAGTTATTTTCTCTTAGTCCATAACTCGAAAAATGATTTATGAGGGTTGTACATGAATCGTTGTGAGCGTCAGCTGCGTCTCCGATGGTGAAATTGTACAGGGTGCTCCAAAAAAATATAAATAATAAACTTGTGTTTTTTTAAATGAAACATCCCTGTATACTAGTTCATTTTTGGATTGTAGGAGTAAAAATATGATTATCAGCGATCTCTATACCAAAACTAAAAGGTTTTTAAGATAATTGAGATTTAAAAAAAACAAAATTTTAATATATATCTTACCTTATCCTAACTTTTATATCAGGTTTAAAGGCTAGAAAATTAAGTGTACAATTACATTCATTAAATTTTTTAGTAGAAATTATATAGGGTGTCCAGTAAATAATATTTACTATTATATTAATTTTGGAACACTCTGTATAATTTTTAGTAAAAACGTAGATAAGGGTAATGGTACAGTTAATATCCTAGCAATCTAACATACTCCAAACAATCCAAAACTAAACAAATATACAGGGTTTTCTATTTAAAAAAACACGAGTTTAATATGAATCTTTTCATTGGAGCACCCTCTCTAATGCCACCATCGGCGCCGTAGCTGACACTCACAACAATTCATGTATAGCTCTCTTAAAGCATTTTACGAGTTATGGTCTGAGAGGAAATTAGTCACAAAAATCTGTCGTTGGCTTACGAAGCAATAATACGTTATTTATAATTTACTGAATCTTTCGAAAAAAACAGGATACTCGAAAATTAGGTAAAAACGACAACAAATTTAGTTATTATTATATTCTATATTTATTTTAAATGTGTAAGTATTTATTAGCGATGTTTGTAGATATGTAATTGTCAAAGCTATTTATTTATTTATTTATTATTTTAAATTATTTTTAAATTTAAATTTAAATGTATTGTTGACGACCCATTGTACTGTAGTGTACTTTTTGGCAATATATGATATCTATCTATCTATCTATCTATCTATCAATTAATATTTAGCTTGACGCTTCAATCTATCGATATTAAACGGGAACACCTTTTTAGCTAAGTTTTGATTTAAGCTATCCAAAATTACTACTTTTATTTGTTTAGTATACAGGGTGTAAAAATAAATTAGCACTATTGTGTGAGAGTAAGTCCGTCTCTGGCGCCCTGTGCAAAGGTTCTAAGAGGGTACCATTTTAAAGAGTCCCTAATAATATATGTCATATTAAAAATTATTTCAATATACAAGTACTATAGGAGTAATTAACAAAAGCCGATTTTTAACAGCGTCCTTTAAGGACACATATGTCAGTAAAGAGGGGTTTTGAGAAAAAGATTATAAGAACTTGTTATATTATTATTATGTGTTCTATATGAATCTGAGAGATGGGCCACATATTCCCGGACACCCTGTATATTTTCAAACTCTTAAATTGTTTGTTTCATTAATTTTTAAAGTGATTGCTTTTTCTTGTTTTTAAGAGTATGGTTGTTTTGGCTATATCTTACTGTAATTGATTTTTTTCTATTTTTCTTTATTCTTTTCTGTTTTAATTTATTTTGTTTATTCATTTAAACACACTTAAAACTTTTTATAAACTATATGTATTAGTGTATTTTGGATTATTTAGGCTTTTTAAATAATAGCAAAGACAATTGTAGTTTCACTATAGACTCCCAGAACAATGATAAATTTTTGGTCATTAGTTTGGATGCTGGCTTGGCTGAATTTAAGAAGCGGCAAATTATACGTACTGTTTACGTGTGTACTCGATGGATACCCGCTTTATAAATTCCACGAAGCGAACGTCCAAGCTGATGACCAAAAATTTAGCATTGTTCTGGGAGTCTATAGTGAAACTACTTGTCTTTGATGATAGTAATTTATGTAACAAGCGCATAAAGTGATACTGTTTTTTACAAATGGGAAGTTTTACAGCACGAGCCGTTGGGCGAGTGCGGAATCCCATAAGTAAAAAGTAGTATCACTTTATGCATGTGTTACATACTATATTTCTTCAGGGACCATATAAACATTTTCCAAAATACCATTTTATACATCTAAATCTAACTTAATTTTAATTTTTGCAAAACAGCCATTATATTGCAACAAAAATCATAATCTCCTTATTTTTTAAGAGACAATTATCCTCTTTATAACTATGCATTTATTATTTAATTTTAGAAAATTTTATCTACTTACTCTTTGTAGAAATAATACTAAAGCAGTATAAATTCCTTTTCAATTTCTTAGTCATCCAAATTCATTATTACTATTAATTTTCAATAATTTCTATTACATTTATTTGCAAACTGTCAAATTTTACAACTAGTGACACATGAACTAAAAAGAAATAATGACGAAATTAATGGTATCTTAGCCGTTTGGTTCAGTTAATGTCGCGTTTACTGTTACATTGCATTAATTGATATTTAAGTGTATTGTAGTAGGCATTGAAACAAAACACTAATTCAAAGTGTGGAAAAAAGCTTGGAAGTGTTAAAAAAAGTTACTTTTTTTAACACTTTATATAGTGTACTAGAATGGAGAACTTTAACTTCATGTTAACGATTAAAAACAGATTTTTAACGGTCGTGGAAAATATTTTTTATATATAAGAGCACAATTTTAAATAACTTCATTATCATTTTTAATACACAACTTTATTGTTGACTTGTAACTTCCAATATTTAATAATGTAGCCAATTTTGTTCTTTTGTCAAGAAAGATATTCTTATTACGGTGCTACTCTATTTTAAAACATTTCCTAGAGACGCATAAAATATTTATTTTATTATAAAAGAGCTTTTTCCTGCAAAATTTACGGTAATAGCAGCAGCAAAGCCTCAGGATTTTTTCGCAACATTTATTAAACTGCAACTTTCATGAAAAATGTTTTTAGTTTTGCGCGTCCGGAAAAATTAATTTTCCAGTAAATAAATTTGCTTTAATCTGATTTTTTAATTTATAATTTTTAAATAAAATTCTGTGGCTTTTTCTGGAACAAAATGGGTTTGTAGTAAGTGGTTTTTTACGATCCTTATTTTAATTTCTAGGTGTTTCTATATTTATAGTATAGTGTGAAGTTTTATTATGCAACGTCTGACTCCTCTCAATCGGTTAGAAGTAATAAAAAAATATTACTAAAGTGGTAGCTCAGTTGTGGCCACTCAACGGTTTATTCACTCGAAAATTGGGTCGCCTTCATGGATACTCTGCGCAGGTTATACGCCACACGCATTTTTATGTCAATATTATTATACAGGGTGTTCGGAAAATGCATAAGAAAATTTTAAGGGGTCATTCTACAATGAAAAATAATGTTAGTAAGTCCTTTGACAAAATGTCGAAATCTCCTTGGTAACCAAGTTACAGGGGTTAAAAGTTCAATTTTATTTTTGTTTTTTCGCCATATTGCATTTATTTTTTACCCAGTTTAAATTTGGCACACAAATCAAGCTTTGCAGATTCTAAAATTTAAAGATAAAAGTATATTTTTAATACCGCCAGAGGGCACTTTACCTGAAACTTAAAATTTATTTACGTCATAACTTTTTATTTTGACAGATATCGCAAAGCTGAGAGCGCCATTTTATTAACAAACAAAAACTTAAAAAATAAGGTACTCCTTATTAAAGTCGATAAACCCAACCGTTTAGGCACACCAATCGACATCAAAGTTTTCATCAATTTCAATCAAATTATCTACATACATACAGGGTGTCCAGTAACTCAACCGACAAACTTTCCAGGGCGATTCTCACAACGAAAAATAAGAAAAAAAATCATAAAAACATATGTCCTAAGCGCTTTAGTTTGTAGAACTACGGTGTGTTATATATTCCAGAAACAAATTATTTTTATCACCCCGTAGTTCAAAAACTAAAAGGCTTCAGGAACATATGTTCATATAAAGTTTTTTATGTTCCGTTGTAAAATCGACCCGTAAAGTTTGTCTGTTGAGTTACTGGACACCCTGTATGTATGTATGTAGGTAATTTGATTGAAATAGATGAAAACTTTGATGTCGATTGGTGCCTTAACGGTTGGGTTTATCGACTTTAATAAGGATTACCTTATTTTTTAGGTTTTTGATCGTCTATAAAATGGCAGCCCCAGTTTTGCGATATCTGTCAAAATAATAAAGTTATGATGTAAATAAGTTTTAAGTTTCAGGTAAAGTGCCCTCTGGCGGTATTTAAAAAGTACTTTTATTTTCAAATTTTAGAATCTGCAAAGCGTAATCTGTGTGCCAAATGTCAACTAGATTGGTTAGAAAATAAATGCAATATGGCAAAAAAACAAAAATAAAAATTGAACTTTTTACCTGTAACTTGTAACCAGGGAGATCTCGACATTTTGTCAAAAGACCTACCAACATTATTTTTCATTGCAGAATGACCCCTTAAAATTTTTTAACCATTTTCCGAACACCCTGTATAATATTGTGAACACCATGTATAGGGGGTATGTAAGTTTTAATAATTTTTAATATTTATTTAATTATTTTGATCATGGAAAAAACACATCTTAAAGTAAAACATATAACATATGAAATAATGTCAAAGCTTATACTTCGAACCCAACGGGCAAGGTCGTAAACGTGCTAAGTCACCAAAAAGCCGAGTTCAACTTTGTATATAAACACAGTTACCTAAGAATGCAGGGAACAAGTTGAGAGGAAGAAGTTAAAAAAATATTATATAAGAAGTAGGTAGTAGAAGTGAAGTCAAGTAAAAAGTTAAAGTTTTAGTTAAGTCTCCTCGTACGGGCTACCCCTAGTGGAGGGTATACCCGTATTAAATTTAGCTAGTCAAATAGTTCCTGTAGTCTTATAGTGAAATAAATATATAGTTTTTTGACCACCGATCTCATGGTTCCAAGAAGATAGTTCCATATGATACATTTGCCCCAGTGACGTAAAGTGGCCTTATGTATCCAAAATTTCTATGTCACAATATAAGCAAAAAGGCGTCATTGGTCTAATAAATTAAAATTAGTTTAGGGCTAAATTAACATCCTATAAAAAAACACCAAAAGCAAATTTTATTAAAATCGAATAAGGCATATTTAAGATATTATTAAAATTCCGATTTTCTTTTTATAGTACACACCCTGTATCTAAGAAACAAAGCATTTCCGGACCCATGTTTATATGAATTTTTTTATAAAATTGGCTTAGGAATATGCCCTTAGATTTTCCTACAGCAATTAGAAAACACCTTGTATACGTCCGTGGTTTCATTAACAAAATGCTATTTTACTTATTTTCTCCTAAAAATGGCTGTCAATTGTTTTTTAATCTCTAATGTTAAAAAGCGTTAAAAGGGTGACAAATTAAACAATTTGTTTTTGACTAATAACAAAGTTACCAGTGGTGAACAGTTAATTTGGATGATGAATAACTAAGTTTTTAGATATTCGATTTATCTGCTTGACGTTAAAAAGCAAATAAAAAATGCTCTTTAAAACATTTCAAAAAATCTTTTATATTATAGGGATGGACTGCAGCTTTGCTTTTAAAGATTTAATTCTTCTATTCAGTGCAACTTTAGAAAAGTCAAGAGATGGAACTGTAATACTCGAAACAAACATAATCCCACGATTTAAAGTCATTCAAAAAGTTCTGATGAGTGTAACTTAAACAATAGTACGAAGGCAGAAGGCAGCGGTATTATTTTTTATTCTTCTGAAATTTAATACCAGGTGTTCCGGAACGATGTAGGCTGAAAGGAAACTTTTAGAGATTAAAATACACATAACAAAAACAAATATTAAAGTGCATAATAAGTAATAAAATCATTTGTCTACAGTATGCCATATAATATTAAATTTATATATTTATAAAAGTTGTTAAATTATCAACGTAATCAGATACCTATCTGTACAAAATATTCTAGTCCCTGGGCCACTAATAAAATTGACTTGAATAACACTTTTAAAACCTTTTAGGGGGTTCGTTTTGACGAGTCTATCAAGAATATTCATACCGCCATGTATAGAAGCGGCGCTTTAACTCAGCCTGTCAATGTCAAATGTTTCAGGTGTCGGACTGGGAAACGCGTCACTTTTTTGTCGGACAAGTTTAACATAATGTTTTACATGCAATTTTTAAACATTGTGCCGAAAATCGTAAAGGTTACAGCTACGAAACCCGCCTAATCCGATACCCAAATATGTCCATGTTTCTTATGGTTTTGTGACTATAAAACTTACGATTTTTGGTACAATGTTTAAAAATTGCATGTAATACATTGTGGTAAACTTGTCCGATAAAAAAGTGACGCGTTTGCCCAGTTCGGCACCCGAAACATTTGACATTGACAGGCTGGGCTGAAGCACCGCTTTCATATATGGCGGTATGAATATTCGTTGTAGACTTGTCAAAAGGAACCCCTCAAAAGGTTTTAAAAGTTTCATTATCAGGAAGTCAATTTCATCAGAGACCAGGCGAGTTGATTTGCTGATTCCATTTGAATATGTAGGTAATTTGGTTGAAATGGATGAAAAGTTTTATATTGAATAGTGGCTAAACGGTTGGGTTTATTGACTTTGATAAAAAGTAGATTATTTTTAAGTTTTAGATTCTCTTTAAAATGGCGCCTTTGGCTTGGCGATATCTGTCAAAATAAAAAGTTACGACGTAAATAAATTTTATGCTGTAAGTAAAGTGCCCTCTGGCGGTATAAGAAAAACGTACTTTTATCTTGAAATTTTAGAATCTGCGGTGCTTAATTCGTGTGCAAAATGTCAACTTGATTGGTTAAAAAACAAATGCAATATGGCGAAAAGAAAAAATAAAATTTGAACTTTTAACCCCTGTAACTTGGTAACCAGGGAGATGTCAACATTTTGTCAAAGGACTTACTAACATTATTTTATATTGCAGAATAACCCCTTAAAATTTCCTAACGCATTTCAGGAACACCCAATCTCAAAAAGCAGCAAATTCAATTTTTTAAGCGGTAAAGCAAACGGATGTATCTCTTTGTAACAAAATTACCAATCGGGAAGTAGATATATTAAGTACGTAAGAACATGTTATCAGACAGAATACAATTTAAACTTCTTTAGGACAACAATTATCTGCCATAATTGTACTTTAAGCTTTATTTATATGCTGCGCCTCATTAACCAGCACACTTAAACATTTAAGTATCTCTTTCAATGTATTCTTTGTTGTTTAATGTTTATTATCATAAATTTTACGTTTATTAGTCCACGGTCGGTCTTCCATTATCATACCTGACGAAAACAAGCTATATTTTTATTTTAGTTCATAATAAATACCGTTGACAGATAATGGATATCGGTTATAAGTATCTAAAATATAAAATATTTGTTTATCAAGTATTATAATTATTCAAAATCATTTTGATAACGGCCTTTACTAAAAACCACAACTTACCTACAGTTTAGTCAAAAATGATTTTAACTTTTAAATTTTAAATAAGTCACCCGGTATATTTCTTCTTATTTGAATAAAATAATACATTGACTATTCCACTAGACTGTTTTACACCGACAACATGTCATAGAAACCTCCTGTTTTCACTGATTATTTCCCTTAATAGGAAATAGACCAATTAGAAACCACCATTTTTCGGATAAATTTTGTTTAGATAAGTGATTAAACCACATGTGCTGTTTAACCGCGAATAAATTTCTGTCTATCCAAACTAGTTGTCAAAATTGAAAGAAAATGTCAAACTTCATGATAAGTAAAATTCTGTGTTGTTGGCTTTAATGTAAGTTTTTCAGGAAATAATCTAGCCGTATACCACTCGACCTACAAATCTAAATCGTTTAAACTACCCAAGTATTTTTTGTAAGATTGGCTTGGAAAATAGTTTCATAGACAATAACTTAAAAAAACCCTTGACCCTTTGCCGTCTCGAGTTTTGGATTTCAAAATAAAAACTATCGACCTGGACATTTAACTATTTTCCAAAAAAAATCTTACTTAAAATATTCTTGGGTAGTTTAATCGAATAACTTTATAGGTCTTGTGATATAATATATGATAATTTCCCTATTATGAAATATACTATGATCTATTATTATGATCTAGACACTACCGTTTTTAATAAATTTTGTATAGATAAGTGCATAAATCACATGTACTGTTTAACAGCGAATAAAATCTGTCATCCTAACTGGCTGTCAAAATTGATAGAAAATGTTAAACTTTACTATCAGTAAAATTCTGTGTTGTTTGCTTAAATGTTTTAAGGAAATAATCTAGCCTACAAATTTAAATCTAATAAACTATTCAAATATTTTTGCAAGATTGGCTTGCCAAATAGTTTTATGGGCAATAATTTAAAAAAAACCTGGACCTCTTCGCGGTCTCGAGTTTTAAATTTTAAAATACAAACATTCAACCGCTGCGTGGTCTCGCTTTTTATTAAATTATTGTACATTTAACTATTTTCTAAGAAAAATCTTGCTAAAAATATTATAGTAGTTTAATCGGTTTAAATTTATAGGTCTTGTGATGTAATATATGATAAAACTTCTACCTACTCTTACCTTGGTAAAACCAACATGATGGTATTTCAGCGATAAAGCTTGGTTAGGTTAAAGTAAAAAAGTAGAAAAAAATACCACTGTTACTATAACCAGTATTACCTTTAAAAGTTTGGCTTGATTTTCTCGTGAAATAGTCTTATCGAATATTATTTAAGAAAAAAAATTTTAGGCAAAATATTTTTCTTGCTTGTTTTAAAAATTGCATTTGCCCTTTTCTAACATCATGTGTTATTTAACAAATTGATAAAAATGGCGGTTAGCATGACATTTTTCAAACGCCATATTCTCAAAAACTGATTAAGAGAAGGTATAAAATGTGGTAATTGTATTTTCTTGGAATTGCCTGAATGAATATATTTTAAGAAAATATATTGGTTGTTCCATTTAAAATAACAAAGTTAAAAGCACTTCCGGTTTAACCGGATATTCCACATTAAATCTAAAATATGTAAAATGTGCATCCTATTCAACCATATATTCGACCAAAATTTTAAAATCGTTAAAACTTTTTAAGAAAATGATAGGCATGCTAGTAATTTTGTGGGCACCCGTATAAACAAATTTTTTTTGATACTTTAAGAAATAAGAAAGGAATGGGAGTAAGACACCGGCTAAGGAGATCTGGTATGTGGTAAATTGCTACTATACTATACAGGGTTGGCCATTTGAAAACGAAACAGAAGTAATTTTGGGCACACCAGGTAATTTAAGGAAAACGCTCGGACTCGTAAATTTTTGATTTAAGTGGGAAACATTTATTTTTTTGTCACTTTCACTCCCTGAGTTTCAACCTTATAGCAGGGTAATACTTACCCCCAAAATCTTAAATGGGAAGAGGGGTCAAATTTGACAATTGTCATCAGTCTAAAGAGACCTTTAAAATAAGGTCACTCGACCCCTCTTCCCATTTAAGATTTTGGGGTAAGTCTTACCACCGCTTAAGGAGTTGCAATTTAGGGGGTAAAAGTGACAAAAAAATGTTTTCTCCGTAAAATCAGAAATTGACGGGTCAGAGCGTTTTTCCTTAAAAGACCTGTAGTGCCCAAAATTAACTCTGTTTCGTTTTCAAATGAAAATTTTGACAAGCTGTTGTATCACCAAAAATAATAGCAGAGACTTTAAACTTAGTAGTTGTAATCAGGGTTAACAGACCTTCAAAATAAGGTATCACTCGACCCCTCTTTCCATTTAAGATTTTGGGGGTAAGTCTTACCCCTGCTATAAGGTTGCAATTCAGGGGTGAAAGTGACAAAAAATGTTTCGCCCAAAATCAAAAATTGACGGGTCCAAGCGTTTTTCCTTAAATGACTTGTAGTTCCCAAAATTAGCTCTGTTTTGTTTTCAAATGGAAATTTTGACAAGCTGTCGTATCACTAAAAATAATAGCAAATACTTCAAACTTGGCAGTTGTAATCAGGGTCCAGAGACCTTTAAAATATAGGTATCACTTGACCTCTCTTTCCATTTAAGATTTTGGGGGTAATTCTTACCCCCGCTATAGGATTGCAATTCAGGGGGTAAAAGTGCACAAAAATGTTTCCCCTAAAATTAAAAATTGACGGGTCCGAGCGTTTTTCCTTAAATGACCTGGTGTGTCCAAAATTAGCTCTGTTTCGTTTTCAAATGGCCACCCTGTATATTAAAACTACTGAGCCGATTTGAAAAAAAAATAAGCCTTTTCAGATAAGGTAGGTACACTTGACCTCCTTTTCCAATTAAACTTTTTGACGTTTGTGTTAGTGGGGGAAGGCTGTAAACAAGTGAATTTTTACAAAAAATGTGTCCCTCTAAAAAAATTGTCTTATTTTAGATTTTTTTATAAGTGTACAAATTACGAAATTATAAGGGATGGCTTGTTTTAACTGGAATGTAAAATGGTTATAAAACCAAGAAACAAACAGTGTAGTAATTTTTAAATATAATTTCTTATAACTAAGGGTAATTGTTATAAAAAATGTGTTTCTCGATAGGTATTGATTCAGGTGTGTCGAATATAAATAAAAGTTAGGTACTTTTCATCTTTAAAATATTTTAAGGAGCAGTTATAATTTTTAAAATTATTGTTAAAAAGTTAGGTACTTTTTACCTTTAAAATATTTTAAGGCTCAGTTAATATTTTTAGAATTATTGGTAAATAAATTTGATGTAGAACAACATTTAACACTAAAAACATTAGTATATGGATCAACTTAGTGGTTCAACTAGAGTTATTTCCATAAAAATACCGCTTCTACGGGGTTCTCCTTAATATGGTAAACATTTATTATTTGAATATTATAATATTCCATGTGATTTTATTTATTTGCGTTTGTTACTTATTATTTAGAATATGTAATTATTGTTTAAACTGGTAAATAAATATTTATTATTATTATTATTTATTTTTTAGTTTACAAAACAAACTTTTTATTATATTAAATTACAGCTTACCCTTTGGGATTTATGATAACTTATAAATATTTAGCTAATTTAATTCTAACTTTAAAAATCACGTCTTCTAAATGACCTCCACCAACTTCAACACATTTATTAATATTAGATAAAAAGTGGTTCATTACACGGCGTAGCAAACCTTTGTTTATTCCTTCAACTTCTTTACAAATTTTGACTTTGAGTTCCTCGATTGTACCTGGACGACTCGCAAACACTTAAGCCATGTACAGATTTCTGAGAATAATCGGGACAACATTGTCGGACCGTCTTGTTATGTTGAAGTTGGTGAAAATCATTTCAGCAGACAATGATTGTCTAACAGTTGAATTAATTACAAATATTTATGTAGCATGAATCCACACGAGTTGATTAAAGCTCAGTACAAACTAAATTTGTTTAAAAACTGACAAAAAAATCAAATATAAATGGGTAGCCTCTTATGGGGAACCCTGTATATTTATATAAAGAAAGCGACGATCTAATGCATAACAATTTAAATAAAATATTCATATCCTTA
Source organism: Listronotus bonariensis (assembly GCA_014170235.1). Taxonomy (NCBI): domain Eukaryota; kingdom Metazoa; phylum Arthropoda; class Insecta; order Coleoptera; family Curculionidae; genus Listronotus; species Listronotus bonariensis. Next base: position 17,183 of record JACEGR010005005.1, on the reverse strand, counting down.
AAGATAAGAATATAACCAGAACTAACCAGAACAATAAATACTATACTTTATGGTAAAATGTATACATACTTATACACTCAAAATACAACTAATTACCTATTTCTTTAAGTTTTTCCTACTTTAAAATATGTTGCAATACCAGTAAAAGAATATATCACACAGTTGTTACCAACTTTTAAAGACATCCTTAATTATAAGTAACAAACAGTATGGGAGAGTGGGGTAAATGATCCCATCGGGTTTAAGTGATCCCTTTAGTTACGGCCATACCTGTAACACCATCCAAACACCAATACGTGATAATGATCCCCCGCTGGCCATCTTAATGTTTCTGTAAATGTTTGTATTTTTTGTGTTTGATGTAAAGTAAGCTATAAAGTTTTTAGGCTATGTAGTGTTTATTGAATGTGAACTTTCATATTGTTTGTTAAGCTCAGACAGCTGTATAATAATATAGAAATAATTTATTGATAAGGGCTGTCCTTAAAAAATAATTTATATTAAATAATTTCATTCCCAGTGGGGTATAATAAACCCCCAAAAAGAGGTAAAACAATAGCGCCCCTAAAAAGAAAAAGGGTTTTTTATTTTCTTTTTGATGAGGATGAAGGAAAAACACGAAGTTCCCATTTTGCTTATCTGTGTTTTAAAAAATCATTTTAAAATTACCTTTTTGACCACGAGTTAAATTTACCTCCTCCCGCCTTAAAGCTTTTTTGTGTCGTTAAAAGTTTACGTCTCAAATAAAAAACACTTTTAGTATACCCTTAATTTTTAATTAAAAAAATCGGTAGGAGTGTATCGTAGATGCCAGAATGTCTTGACTTGTAATAATACTTTTCTCTTATTAACAACACCAACAACAACGCCATCGCTGCTAAATGATAACCAATTATTTTTCTTCTAAACTGCTTTTGCAATTTGGCAAAGCAAAGCAGAAAATTCTCCTTTGTGCAAAAAATAATAATAAAAACTAAAAGAAACCACGCTTAAAAACTTTCGGCGCAATAAATTACATAAATGGACCAAAAATATGTCGCGGAAGCCGAGACAAAATGTAAATCCAAACCGCTAAAGTATGCAGAAATTTTTTCGATAATTTTTGGTCGTAACCAGAAAGTTTGCGTATAAATAAAAGTTCAGCCAATAAAGAATTAAAAATGTTTTTTAAATATCAAGCAAGGGTCGGTAAGTGCTTTTGAGCTGAAAGTTTAGTAGGAATGTTTGTTGTACGTATACAATTAAATCCCAAACCTATAAGACCGGATAAATTAAGGAGAAATGGTATTTTTGCTTGATTTAAATACTAAAATTGCTTTTGTAATTTTCTTTATAAATTGGGACTCATTGTTAAATTTTATAAAATATATAATTGACGAACTTTACAATTTACCTTTACATGTTAATTATTTTTAGCTTACGGCAAAACTATTTTACTCACTGTCATAGGCATAAAATCAAGTTGATTTTACTTTAAAAAACGACTTATATTTTTTCTTAGCCAAATTGCTAAAAAAATAATAAAAAAAATTAAAATAGGTCAGGAATATTATAAATAATTAAACACTGTTATAACAACATTTTTTAACCTAAAGGCAGAACACTCTAAAACTATAACCCGTTGCATTTTTTTTCAATTTTTTTGAACATTTTTGAAACAACTAAGTAAAAAGAATTGTTATTCAAATGTCGTAAAAAATTGTCTATTGTCGCTATCTTATAAATTAAGAATTTTTTATGCTCTATCATTGATAAGGGATTTAATTGTAGAATTTAAATATAAAATAAAAAAACTGAACAACTTTCCTTTTAAATACATACACAAAAATTTAAATTTTAAGATATTGTTCGTTGTAATAAGAATAAATGATATATCACTGCTTATGGAAGTAACATAGGACATTTTTGGTTTCCACAGCCTAACTAAGCAAACATTATTTTGAAAAGGAAAAATAATGTTTTTTTAAAGGTAATTTCAGGTCGCCATTTTAAAAGTAAAAACCACCGATATTGGGTGAGTAAAGATTGATGATAAAGTACGATTTCCGTAAAGAATTCAAATACAGAATGAAAATGACCCCTTTATTTAAATAAAAGAGTTAATAGTTCTTTCGGTTAAACTGGAAGTGATTTTGAGATTATAATATTAAAAAGTCAATTTATGCTTATAATTTAACGCTTAATGGGGGTTAGGGTTTGCATTTTTATAATATCGTTTTTTTCGTGTGTCTTTTTGTTAATTATTTTAGGAACGTTTAGTAAATTATGTTTTTTTTTATATTTAGAGGTAGCAGCAGTTTACACTTTAAATGGCCGCCAGAAATTTTTAAATAAAAAAAAATATTAGTGAACGTTAGAGGGAGGTTATGATGATACTTGGCCAAATTTTAATGATTTTTTATTGCAGATAATTTCCTACCCAGATAGAGTGAATACCGCAAATTGTTTTTCTTTCTTCTAATACGTTTTGAAGCAAAATTATGCTTAATAACGTACAAAGGGTTTAAATAAATTTGTTTAATTCATACTCTAAAAACGTAAACACAAAAAGTTGTTATTTTTACGATAAAACCTTACCTCCCTCCCCCTCCCTAAGTAAACATGAAATAGGATTTTAAATTAAATAATTTAATAAAAAGCAAGTGGTCAGTAGGATTGGACAAGACCGAAAACTGTGTTTTAACGGGCAATTGTCCCGTTAAAAAAAAACAAAAAAAATCTAATTATAGGCCTTTTACCGTAATCCATAGAGGTCGTTAGTGGAGAAATCACAAACTAGTCAGCGCCAATCAGATTTTACATATACGTCTGGTGACCAGTTGGCAACGGTCACCTGACTAAATAATAATACCCGATTGGCGCTGACAAGTTTGTGATTTCTCTACGAACAGGCCTATTATCTCGTAACAGGCCTATTATCTCGTTTTATTTTCAAAACTTTTATTACGGGTTACGGAGATTTTAAATTTAATTTGCAAGTTTTATTTTATTGTCTTAGTAAATAGAATAAATTAAAATTTGAAACAGATAAAAATAAAAGTTTTTATTATGTCTATAATAAACTTTTAAATCAGTTTTAGCAAGCCACATAATAAAAATATATGTAAAAACCAACCTTTACACTTAAAAGCAATAAAAAACAACAAACTTTTTTACTGAATTCTTCATAAAGCTACAGAAACAGGGGCGCAATTAAGGGGATGGCTAGGAAAGGGCTTAGCCCCCAAGACGGCGATTAGCCCACCCAAAATTATTGGCCTTTTTAAAGTGTATTAGTGTTTTTCGGCAAATATAGTCTATAAATTGAGGCCTAAGCCCCTCCAAAAAAAAGTGGCTAGTTGCGCCACCCCAAGCACCAAGCTGAGGTACCTATTTAGTCATTTTTGGTCGTTTTTGGTCAGCAAAGACGTCATAATTGATGACAAAACGACGTTAAAATGACCTCCTCAAGTCACAGATAAAAGTCGTTAATGACGTCATATTGAGATCTTTAGGATGACGAAAAATTGACGTCGTTACTTTTTTTTCAAAAGCTAAAATGACAATATTTTATTTAATAAAATTATATTTCTAATTAAGGGGTAAACGTACCCGATAGTTGATAGGCTTTCCATAAAGACGGTATTGGATGGATGTGTCATGTCACGTGATGACACATAAAATTATTTGACTTATTGTCTTGTCATATGATATTTCGGATGAATTTCGACACAAATCATATAATATCAAAAAAATTTCTGGCGGGTTTTCTAAACATGACGTCATTAGATTTTTATGAGCTAGTATGACGAAAAAGTACGTCGAAAAGACGACACTTCAACGACGTCAAAAACACGTCAGTAAAATAACGTCATCTTTTGGTCCGTTCTTATGACCAAAAATGATCTAAAATGACTAAAAACGACGTCATAATGACGCCAGCTTGCTGCTTGGGACTGTAAAGAAAAATTACGCAGAGGCCTCTTTTATATATGGAAAACAACCGAGGTTGGTTTTATATCTAAGTTATCACCTTATATGAAAATGTGTAGGTAAAGATGGGTCCACATTTAATTCATTCTGAAAGCGATGCCACCAAGTACACAAAAAGTGATAAAGTAAACAAACCCTTTTGTGAACAATGATTTATTGCAGCAAAAATATTTAACCCGACGAGTTTCTAGTACCACGCCACGTGCCACCGGTTTTTATAGTAGGACAGAGGCGAAATAAGAGAATGTTTTGTAAGTAGGTGATACGTGTTTTAGCAATGTATTTTTTATTATTTATCTAAAAATATGTAATCAGGCTCTGTCCGAGGCTATGTGCAGTCGAAAAGGTTTGTTTACTTTATCATTTTTTGTGTACTTGGCGGCATCGATTTTAGAATTAATTAAATATGGACCCATCTTTACATTAGAGCACAACTGTCCTTCAGATTATATCTAAATTTTTATTATCAATTGTTTAAATAAAGTCTCTTTTTTAATTTGTGTAATAATATTGTTTTATTTTGCTCTAATTTTCTTGAGTAAAAGGCAGATTATTAATATTTATTAAATCTTTGCAGCAGTAAAAATAAAAAGTTTTCTCATATCTATCAAAAACTTTAAAATTAGTCTAAATAAGTCATATAATAAACAAAATATACATGTAAAGTAATTCGAGTTTTTACACCAAAACTAATAAAAATACCAAACTTTTGTATAAAATTCTTTATAGAGCTTAATAAAATTTCATGAAGACCTATTTATATAGCTCTATTCACTTAGGGTCTGAAAAATGAGAAATAACGGCGACTCAATTTTATTACAGTAGATAAAAGAGACCTTTATTAAATATTTTATATCTTTAGGAAACTTTTAAGGGTGGTTAAATATCGTTGTTTTTACCTTGTATAAAGTCGTTCGGATATATTTGAAGGTATATTTCAATTCATAACTTTTAAGTTTGATTTAACAATGCGTTCTTTATCTAATACAAAAAATAACCATAGAACTTTTTGACCTAAAACCTATCTAAATTATGTATACAGTGTGTCCAAGATAAGGATACAGCTTAGGTTAAATCAGGAAAAAGTTATTTTTTTAAAGCTTATTTACATGCCGTTTAAAAACTTGAAAAATTTTCATGGCCTGCTGAGATATTTGGCAAAAACGAAAATTTGACTATATCGATTTTATTTTTTCTGACTTTATTTGAACAGATAGAAAAAACCTAATAACACTTTTTTATTGGCACTTTTTAGCTACTACATGATGGTATTTTTAGATTTTATACCCGACGTTTCGTATTCAAGAAACCGTCATCTACTTTATTTTTTTATATGGCTCGAAAAAAAGTACCCCTTGTATCTGATCCCATTTTTTATTACAAATTCAACGATGTATCACTTGTCATATTTTAATTTTTAGTTAAGATAAAAATGTCAATTTTTTTAATGTTATTTTATAGTAGGCCTTGCAAACAAATGCTTGGACGTTAATACCTGTTACATGCTTAGGATCCTTATCTTGGACACACAAAGAATTTTAAATTTTCGTATTAACTTATTGTATAACTAATTAAAATAATTAAAAAGAATAAAATAATTTTTTTAAACCTTTGCCATAAAAATATAACATTATTACACAATCTATATGACACAAAAGATTTTAGCAAGATTTAAGTACTCCTGTATACTCACAATTAATTTAAAAACTAAAAATGTTTAAAGCAATCAGATTAAGTTATTTAATTTATTTGATTCTCTACCCAGGTAAATCTAGCGACAAGCTTTTATATGATATAAATTGTGTAATGAAGCTATATTTTTATAGTAAAAGTTTCAATGAAAAAGTTTATTTTATTCTTTTTATATAAAAGGTTGTTTTAAAAATAGTTTTTTACATTTAATTTCATTTTTACCTTTTAGGTATCCCTGAACAAGTTTTTCAGTCCTGATAGTGTTGCACCGTATTTTGCCGGTCAATTTTAAACACTCTAGCTGCAATACGATTAGGCATTTGCATCGAGACATCCTCTTACTTGATACTCATCTGGTAAAAAGGCATAAAAAATTGGGTCCGCAAGATTGGATTAATGTCACTTATTATTCCCAGCAAAACCTTTTACAATAAACCCATATTGTGGGAATGCATCAAAAATAGCTAGTTTTCCATCATGGATGGTCCGCCATGTTGTATTTTAAAAAAATGTCACTTCATTTGATACCCATATTGTAGAAGTGCACCAATGTGACCTTGATTTTTGAAAAGATTTACAAGTTAAAGCTAATTCGGTATTGAATTTTTAGTTTAGATAAATTGGTCACATATTTTTGCTTTACTGATTTAAATAATTCACAGAAGGGAACATTGATAGCTAATTATTTTAAAAAAGGTTAAGGTAATCTTTATAAAAATGTAATTTCATAAAAGGAGGGAGTATCCGATAGACATAATAACTGCTATAAATGTCATAGTGCAAAATTGACTTCAAGAGTTATAAAAGTCAATTAAAAACTTAAAACATTTTTTTGTTCCGTGTTAAAAACAATAATTAAAAACTCAATTGTTTAATAATGATATATATTCCGTAAATCTAATTCGCAATTGCTGTATGTGTGTCCTTTTTCATCTTGCACAGTTAAACAGAGAAGTATTACTACACATATAGACATTTTACGAACATTTCCGATGTTTAGTCTATTGTGACACAGAGTACCAAAAGTGCAATTATCGACTTCTCGAGTAGAAATCTACGAGATAAAGCGAGGTGTAGAATTCTATAGAGCACGGAGTCAGGCTGCTGGTATATAACATAGAAAACCAAGATATTTCCTTTTACCTCTCTTTAAAGGGAATTAAATACTTTGTGTAATACACCAAGATAGTAAGGAATTTTTTCTTGTGCCTAAAACTTACCCTTAATTAAGATTTCTCATCCGTGCCGTTAAAAAATATTCAGAAATAAACTTTTTTTAATACTGAGATTCTTACTACCTATTTTAAATTTATAATTAATTAAATCAATCATTTTAAGACACCCCAATAATTTTAACTTTAACAAAAGCCATACTTTGGGGCATATTAATCCGTGATGACTGTATCTTGGCTGTAAAATCTTTACGCCTTTCATTATATAATAAAACTTTGGCTATGCCTTTAGCACCGCTCCTTAGGTCCTTTAATAATTAAATGGGGAAAACTCTGAAAACTTTGTTAATTGGGTTAAGAATTGTTTTCTTTTTTAGATATTCGTTTAAAATCTCAGTTGTTTGCCCGACGATGGTAATACGATTAGCATCTTAACGAGCCTTAAAACTTTTTAATAATATTTTCGGTGATATAAAAAATTTTTATGTACACAGGGTGTACAGAAAGTACTCGAGAAAAGAGGTGCATAATTAAAAAATTGTTTCTGCAGCGCTTTGCAGGTTTGAGAAACGATGTTTTTCCGTAAAATTGTTTAAACCATGGTATTTAAGTGTCTTTTATACACTTCGTTCCATGACCATCTTACCCTTATCTGTATACGCTAAAACCATTTTTTTGTTAAACGAAAGATAAACATTGTATTACAACCTGATAAAAAAAGTTCTTAGGTTAAAACATGAACAGAATTATTTAGTTTATTCTTAAGATAGAATTATTTGTACGTTATTAAATTTATATGATAAATGGTTTTGCACCATTTCAGTCAAGAACATACATACAGTGGTGTGCATAAAAATAGCAGTATTCGTCAATTTTATATATTTTCATTTAATATTCGGTTTATATTAAAAAATCAAAATAACATTATCAAATTTGGTAAATCATTTATAAGCATTCTATATTTAGTGCAAAAAAAGTAAGATTAATATATAGAAATAAAATGATTATTTTTTAAAATACGTTTTGTAATAAAATAGCAGTGAATTAAAAAAAATTGTACAAACATATCCTAGTGAAAGGAAACTGTCTCATAACGGGGCATGGATTCAATTAGTTTTTGACACGTGGCCAGAGGACTAGATTGCCATGCTGTTTTGAAAATTTTCCTCAATGTATTGGCAGTGCTTAAGTTAAGCAGCTTGAACAAAAAATTTCGATAGGATTTAAATCCGGCGATTGCGCCGGCCAGTATAAAACCCAATGGAGTTTTAATAGGTTTGGTTACAACTGCTAGGTTCATGCACACCACTGTAAGTTAAATTAAGGTGGTTTAAAGTAAAACATGACGTTCTTACCTAATAAAAATAATAAATGACATAATAGGCAGTATCTTAGAAACAGCTTGAAAAAATGCAAAGTGTGATATATTTTTAAAAAGGTAATTTTTGGACAATTTAAAAACTGACAACAAATACAAGGTGTTCCATTTGAGATTTGGAAAAAATAAAATAATTAATTAATAATGCTTCACCTTAGAAACATATAAAAAGCATATATGAAATCTGCATAAAAAGTTTATTGAAAATGTATTTACGGGATTAAAATGTCTCTATTAATAAATAAGTTAGACCTTAGACCTTTGAATAAGGCCGGGATAACCCATGCACTCAAGCCGCTCGGCTAATTGTGTCCCTCTAGGTGATGTCAGCCAGACGGGACGTACTGCTTAACGTTTCCGAATTCCTTCCCCCCACTCACGACAACTTAAACCACATCCACACCCAGGGAGATATCTGACCCTTCTAACTGGGTAGGGTTCGTATGTCTACGGTTGCGTAGGACACGGTAAAGTGGGTTCAGGCGACTTGGTCCTTTGGTGGCCTTCAGTGTTTATACATTTTGCACTTTGCCAGTCTGTTGTTGGGTTAACCACTAAATTTCTGACCAAACTTATAAATAAGTATTCTGGCCGGACTAAGATTCGAACTCAGTCACGTCGGTTGTGCGCCCCACGGCCCAGCACTTTAACACAACAGACCAACAGTCGACCAATAAATAAGTTATAAAAGGTTAAGGAAAACGCACTAAATAAAAAAACAAAAAAGAAAACGTTGTAGAGAGTAAACAACGCAAGATAACGAATTGCGGTTTTTACTAGTAAGTTTGGCTTAAAATTTGAGCCTCGCAAATAGGGACCAGTTTTTGTATAAAACACACAGAAACATGAGTGTTCCATAAAAAGCGCCGAATAATTTTAATATTTTTTTTCTACTCGTTATTGAATCGTGTATCTCTCGATAATACTTGCCAGATACTATTGAATACAACTAGGTAGGTGGAGTTATTGTACATCCTTTATGTATATGAAACTTAATATAAACCAGTATATCAAAAATTGTAATCTTATTAAAATTCATATAATTTATAAAAATCTATATTATTAAAATTATATGATAAAAGCTGTATGCAAAGCACGCCAGTTTATAAAGCCACTTGCAAAAATCTACCAATAAAATTTAACTTTTTAAAATAAACTCGTTCATTAAAGCTAAATTGCTTTAGACGATAATAATATCAGAGACCTAAGTGCCTCAACTTTGTAGAAAAGATTTAAAGCATATTTTAGTATCATAAAACTGAGCGATGCTATAAAATATTGCGATTAAACTAAAAGAGCAACGTCTATTATTAAAAACAAAGTTTAATGCTGTAGGGATAAGCTAAATGGATTTATTACTTAGGCTTTGTAGGATATTTATTCATAATATGCATCAAAAAGGCACATGACCTATTTAAATAAATTAATTGAGTTAAAGTTACAACGCATTTAGCTCAAAATTAACTATGTTACGTATGGGTTTATAAATGACTAGCCGACTTGTGCCCACTTGGCGTTTTTGATATTTTTTTAAAACTTTTTATTTAATCCCAAATGAAATATAGCCTATAGCCATGGGCGCCCACAGGATAACTTCCAGGGGGTGCAAAGTGGAAAAAATATTAAAAATTAGTAAAAAAAGTCATTCCACACACAAAACATGCAAAACATCTTAGAACGCCTAAAATTATTACTTTTTTGCAAAAACTTACTACTTTTTATACATTTTCAAAATCCAGCGGGGTGCAAGTGCTCCTCCTTGCACCCCTCACGGCGCCCATGCCTATAGCACTTTGGAATAGTGTTGCTTTCTGATTTTAAAAGAATTTTTTGATATTGGTTTGTGATTTTAAAATATTAGCTTTTACAAAGAAAGTTACAAACTCTACCTCTTTATAATATCAGTATAGACTATCCGATCGTGCCCACTTTGTTGGGCGTTAATTATATTTTTCTCTTAATTTTTTGTTCAATCTGAATAATATAGCCCAAGGCTCTCCTGATTAAAGTAGCTTTCTGATTGTGAAATAATTTTTATGATCCGTTTAGTATTTCCGAAGATATTAGTCCTTACAAACAAACAAACAAACAAAATTACAAACTTTACCTCTTTATAATGTTATTATAGAATTATAGATTATATAATTATAGATTAGAGGTTATAGATATACCTCTGTAATTAAAAAAAATGGTGATTTCTGCATCTCCAAAAAATGTTTTCAAAATCAGTATGTATCCATGATTTTTTAAAAATATTGAATACAGGGTGCCTAACTACGGTACGAAACTTAAGGGGTGATTTCATATGTCTTTTATTAAAAAAATAGTTCCCATAAACATATTTCCGGATTTGCTTTATTTCTGAGATACACTCATACACTCATACAGACATTTTTTTTTAAAAGTCGATATATTTTAATTATAATTTAAACCTTTTAACCGATTTGGATAAAATTTGACATACATATTTATTTACCATAATAAGGAGCTTGTAAAGCTCTACCTAGATTAAAATGTACGCCACTGACTTTTATAAAGTTTTTTTTCCGATTAAGCAAATAAAAATGCAGCTTTTTTGTATCCTATATTTTCCTCGTGTTAGCTTCGTTTAATAAAAACCACTGTATTTTCTTCTATAAGGTAGCCATAGACAACATGATAAAAAAATAATATTAATTTTTTTAATTGAACCGACTTCAAAAGAATTAGTAAAAGGCACTAAAAAGATAAAAGAAAGTTAAAAATAAAAATAAAAGAAAGAAGTTGGGTAATAGCATTTTGCCTAAAAGCATAAAAATTTTTGTTTATTTGATTTTGTTAATTGAGCACATATTGTATAACCCGACTTCTTTTTTTTATTATTTTTTTATTATTTTTATATTTTTAGTGACTTTTACTAATTCTTTTGAAATCGGTTCAATTAAAAAAATGATTATTTTTTAGCTTTTTAGCTTCTTATTATTACAAATAAATTGGTAAATATTTAATAAGTACCTCTTTTAGCGGTTAGCTGCAGCTTCTATCGATTTATAAGCTTTTGACAGCAATGGAGGTTTAATTAAGAAATATAAAAAAATATTTAACTAACCAGAACTAACCATTTCCCCCACCTATACTCTGTCTTTAGTTCCTTATATTGCCTATTAAAAGCTCATAATTCGATACACAGTGGGCTGTAACAAATCGATACACACGGGGCTGCAGCTAACCGCTTGTAGATTGGTAGAATACATTATATCTGTCAAAAGCTTATAAATCGATACACAGGGAGCTGCAAAAAATCGATACAAACGGGGCTGCAGCTAACCGCTTGTAGATTGGTAAAATACATTATATCTGTAAAAAGCTTATAAATCGATACACGCGGGGCTGCAACAAATCGATACACACGGGGCTGCAGCTATTTGCTTGTCTTTTAGTTCGGTGAAAAGGGTTAATTTTACCCCAAGGTTGTCGATTCGGAATGCGCCGTTGATCTTTCCTACGTATGGCAGAGAGAAAAAATAGGTCAAGTACCTTTCTCTCTCGCGATCCTGACTTTATTTTTTTATGGGACCACCGCAGAAGTGCACTTATTCAAATAAAATAAGAACTTTTAAAATTGGTACACGAACACCAGATTAATCGCGTAACATACACACAAAAAAATTTACGCGGCGAATTGTGAACCTCCTCTTTTGGTCGGTGAAAAGTGTAAATTTTACCCCAAGGTTGTTGATTCTGAATGCTCCTCTGATCTTTTTTTTGTTGCTTTATTATCTGGACATATGCCTATTTATATGAGCATATGCCTACTAAAGTCAGCTTTGCCGCAAAATTGGAGTCCGCCTTGCCGAAAAATAAGTCCTACCTTTCTCTCTCGCGGTCCTGACTTTGTTTTTTATGGGACACCCGCGGAGTTGTACTTTTTCAAATAAAAAATGATTTTAAATTTTAAAACTTATTTACTAAGGTACAAATTGTTTATATATTAATTTTAAATGTTATTTTATGCTGTTTATAGGTACTTTTAGAATGACATAAACTGGCTTTAATTGTTTTCGTAGCAAATAAAGTTTCTCGAAATGACGTTTCCTATTCAAATAAATAAAAATATAGCGGGTGTCCTATTTAAAAATAAAGTTAGGGTAGTTTTCGGCTAAACCAGAAGTACCAAAAAATAACTGAGCCCATGAAATATTGCAAATTTAGGTGATATACCTACGTACCAAATTTTATTTTGATATTCTAAAAACAAAAAGTTACAGGGGCCAAAGCCACCAGGTATTAAAAGTTAATTTTCTCGGAAACTACTGAACCGATTTTAAAAAACTAAAGTCTGAGGAATAAAGAATTTAAAACCTTTTAAGATAAGTGGCATTTGACCCCCTTCCCCATTTAAGCTTTGTGACGTTTGTGTTGGTGGGGGGAGGGAATAACCTTGAAGTTTGATTTTTTTATAAGTGTACATACAGTGAGGTCCTAAAGTCCGTCGCCCCCTTCTAACTTCTGAACCGTTCGGTATATTTTCATAAAACTTAAAGCAATATTTTATGACCAAGGTTTTCAATTTTCTACATGTCAATGACATCACTTAATGTCATGGTGACAGCTGGGCGCCATATTGCAAAAAAATTAAAAGGAAAGAGGGGGTCTTGTGGCACATCATTTTAAAGCTCCTGACAGGTACTATACAGAATAAAGAATAAAAAAGTCAATACCTTCACCGACTACAAAATGGCGGTAAATTACCTAAATACCTGATTTGGATGGCCATATTTCGGAAAGTAGATGAACCTAATATGGTATTTTCGTATATATACAGGGTAGCAAAAAAAATATATTTTTTTAATGACGCACCCTATATATTATATCACCATTAAAAAGATCTTTAAAAGAGCTTTAAGAAAATAATACATTACGTACATTTAACTTAAATACTTTCGGAAATATGGCCATGGAAATCAGGTATTTAAGTAATTTTAAAAGTACCGCCATTTTGTAGTAGGTGAAGGTATTGACTTTGTATTCTAGGGTTGTACCTGTCAGGAGTTTTAAAATGATGTGCCTCAAGATCCCCCTTTCCTTTTAATTTTTTTCGCAATATGGCGCCCAGCTGTCCCCTTGACATTTAGAGCTGTCACTGATATTATATATATTAAGATTTTTTACAGTCTTCTTGAGAGGCCTTGCCGTTAATAAATAACTCTCTATATTATACTTAAAATATGAAATAACAGGAAACATATATTCTTTACCCATTGAATTGAAAATTTTAAAATATTCGTAAGTTTTTCAGCAAATATGATCGACGACAATGAGTAAAACAAAAATTTTATAATCCCCTAAGATCGTCTAAAACTTTCGCTACTAAATCTTCTACATACAGAATCGCACGCTCCACTGGGTTGACCTTTTGGCTCTCGGGAATTGTCGATAATTTATCGACATTTGAGATGTCAAGCGTACCATTATATATCGAAATCAGCAAATCAGATGTAAAATTTCGATGTCTTACGCAGAATTGGAACAAAAAATAATGGCAAAAGTTCCTAAATCAAAAGAAAATGTAAAGAAAGAAAAATCTATTAACCTTTATACGCTTTGTTTAACGTTTTTAGGCCCAATCGCTCAATGAATGGAAATGACGTAGATTGGCAGCACCAAAAGTATAATTTTAAAATCTCTGCAGGAATGTCGATAAATCTGAAAAATAAACTCTTGTTAACTTTAATAACTTTATTTTGTGGCTAAATTTAAATACACAACATTTGGTATCATGGGGTTGTCTAGGGTGGCGAATGGAACCATGCTTACGTTTTCGTTGTAAAATGTAGGGAGAGCTACTTGCAGTTTTTTTGAAAATGTTCAAAATACTATTACTTTTTGCCTCTGTATATTAAAGCTTTAGTGTACACACAAAAAAATTCTAGTTTATATCCAAAACTAAAACCACTCTTGACAGGATTATCTTGTATCACCTGTAACTCCTTTTGCGCCCACAATAACAATATTAAGACAAGAAAACCCTAATCTTATTTTTAAAAACATGCTCGTTTTGAAATTCGAAATAAGTTTTTGTTTAATCAAGGTAGCTTTATATCTAATCAAGAACTTGTTAAATTTTGGATGAAGAAAAATTATTATTTTTAAATAACTCTTAAACTCATATTATTTTAATTACTTCTATAGTTCGCTTAATATTTTGACTGGCTTAAACCAATTATTTGCTTTAGGATTTACTCAAGTGTAACTTCTTTTACCTAAAACCTCTACATTATCGACCTAATATTAGCTATACTTGGATTGAGTTTAAGCATCTTGCTTGGACAGTAATTCTATTTGAAAGTGCCGCGAAGAACACGCGGTGCGGTGGCGCTCACCTCGACCAATAGCAACGCGCTTTGCGGCGGGATTTGATCACGCCACACACCATTTTCATGTGTCCGAGACTTGAGATAGTGGAGTCGAGCCGGTGCATTTTTCTTTTTATCTGTATAGCGGGTGTGAATGTTTATGTCGATTTGAATATGGAATTGGAAAATTTGCTCACTGAATGGGAAATGATGGATTTAATCCCCATTTTTCAAGGTAAGTACACAAAGTAACAGTACAGTAACATTTTTTATATCAGGTGCAAAATACTTTTATAGGTTAGAATAACTAAACGTGTTTAAACAATTTAAAAAAATCTATATAGGTAGGAATATGCTTTTAAGGTGGGTTTTCACGCTCATGCAATTTGCACAAGTTGATTTGTGCATGCCATTTGTACAAATTAGACTAAACTATTTATTACATCCGTTTTTACGGCAAATGTATTTGCACAAATTTGTTGGTAATTATCTACAAACCGGACGCATCGCCGATTTTAATGAAATTTGGTATACGGGGGTTTTGTGGGCGCTGATCACGAATGTGAAAGAATTTTTAGTCGGACTCGTTTCGTTCTCGAAATATTCATCTTTAGACTTGATAACCAAAACTAACCTGAATTCACTATTTCTCCTTCTTTTTGCACTCAATTCTTGATTGAAAGGTAAATTGGTACACAATATTTGATTTCCACCTCTAATAACCCCATTTTTCTATTTATTTTAACCGTTTTTTTCTATAAAATCGCAAAGCTTCACTTTCAAACATTTTAATCGCAGTCTGTCATTGTCACTGCCACTGAAAGTGAAGCTTTATTATTTTATGGAAAAAATGGATAAAATAAATAGAAAAATGGTGTTTTTAGAGGTGGAAACTAAATATTAAGTACCAATTTAGCAGAAAACTCAAGAATTGAGTGCAAAAAGAAGGGGGAAATAGTGAATTCAGGTTATAATTTTATGAAATGTGTTTAAGTATAATACTGTTTGTTTATAAGGCATGGCTCTTCTATTTTATGTTAGATTACTTTTAAAATCTCTTGGTGCTTTTTTTTAATTCTTCCAAAAGTATTCGTATTTTCAGTTCGTACAGGGAACAAAACTAAGGATGTTTTAATGTTTTTAGAAAGGTTTTGCTTATATAGCTTAGGTAGTATATTTAGCATTAAACTAAAAGCAAAACAAATTATATTTTTACCATTCTGTTAATTTCAGGTGCCTGACACAAAAGAGTTTCTATCTGTCTTTACTGCTTGAAACTTGTTGAAAATATGAAAAATGTCCCAAGAAGGTCTTATGAAACAAGAGTAGTATCCAGTTTATCATATATCTTGTAAATTTTAATATTTTTTTAAGTTCCAATATTTTAGTTAAAACAATATAAAATGTATTATACTTTTAGTGTACATTTTAAATATTTAGGGCAATATTATTAAATTATGTGTTTTTTATTTTGTTTACTTCAAATAATTATTTTTGCAACTGGGTTCATACCTTAAATAAAATTCAGGGCGTCCTTCCCGTAATGACATTGATTGATATAAAATACATTGGAGTCAAGAAAATTTTAAAAATTGTGTCACATACTAAGACTGGTGGAAGACTTATAGGACTAAACTATTTTGTAAAATCTGACTCTTTTGATTATATCGAAAAACTAAAATTTTTAAAAATATGTTGTAGTTTAGTTTTGTAGCAGTCTTAAAATGTGAAACACTTTTTAATTTTTTTTTTGGCTCTAATTTATTTTATGTCAATCCATGTAATTCCCGGGCGGAACTCAAAATGTATTCTAATATATTAGTAGATTCTTATGTAAGCGATACATTTGTGATAATGGTCAACAATTTGAAGGGTTGTTTGGTTCTAGATAGTTGGGTTGTTTGTTTCATATGTATTAATAAGTGTTTATAATTGGTGTATAATATATTGTAGTTTTATACTAAGTAATTTAGGT
The DNA here is from genome assembly GCA_014170235.1 of Listronotus bonariensis. Lineage (NCBI taxonomy): Eukaryota > Metazoa > Arthropoda > Insecta > Coleoptera > Curculionidae > Listronotus > Listronotus bonariensis. The sequence goes on along the minus strand of JACEGR010005005.1, from coordinate 659 downwards.
TATATTTAATTTTAGGAATATGGCTTGGTTTTAGGATAACCTTATGCACATACAGATGTTTTTTACATCTAGGTGCATTAAAATAACATTGTTTAGTTGTATTAAAATACTTTTTAGTTGTATGGATATTGTTCTATGATAAAATATTTTATATTATATTGTAAATAAATAAATATTGTAAATATTGTAAATAAATAAAATAAAAATAAAGATATGAAACTATTTGCAATAATATTTAATATGCTTTGTTTAAACTTATCGAAGTTTAAATCTAAGCAAAAATAGTGTTTGTATTAAAAATAATTATCCTTTAATAAAGATAATTTAGATTTAACCTGAGAATTGCATATAATTAATGCAATAATTCTTATACTTATTCCAAGTTTAGTTATTCTTAAGCAAATCGCAATTACAATTTTCATTAAAAGATTACTATACTTAAATAAAGCCCAGTTTGTTTTATATTAAGAAAGCTAAAATATTCGGCCTAGTATAGCTATACTTATTTAAATAATATATAAAATTAAATTAAATAAATTTTTAATATTGATTAAAGGGGTATATGTTTTCTTGAACAAGATTAGTTGTTATTGCGGATATATGAATGTAAGCTTGCATTTAGTCAAGATCATTACTCTTGAATATAGTGGATATTTTTT